>VNJY01003046.1:0-281582 GCA_008042715.1 Drosophila bocki
GCATGAATGAATTATTCAAGATCGTCCCGAAGGAGAGTCCCATAGAGGAAATGCAGTGGAATATCCAGTAATTGCTTTACTCAGAGCCACATAGCAAAGGATACCAACCAGAGGAACCTAAGCAATATATAGGAAAGCGAAATAAAGCCTCTCTCTTATTTATGGCTCAATTAGCAGGAGTGTCATGTGCATTGGGAGCCACAAGAAGCTTAACGAGGTTTTCTCCTCCAGAAAAAGTTGCAACATTGTAGAGTCTCCTTGAAGTACTTATATCGAAGGGGCGGTTGGGGCGATGGCCAGAGGCACGTGTTCCTCGCATTTCTCTCCTGCAGCTCCTACTTAAAATACGTAAAGGTTCCTGGTCTCACGTCGTCAAAGAAGTCAGCCGTAAAACAGTTGACAGATTGGCAGGCAAATGAGTAATGCGTATGTGAACGGGGAACTTTAGGACTGCACATTAAAAGAAAATGCCACCAAGTGGCTTTTGCATTTTAAAATAGGGCTTTTATATATTTATTTATTGGATTCTTAAATATTTTATTAAATACATTTTAAGACAAATTGCAGCTTTTTACTTTTAAATTTAAAGTTAAATTTTAAAATCATTAAAATGTTGAACTCCTTTTTATTTAAAGTCTTATCAACCTCAAATTGTCCAAACGGAAGCCGCACTTATTGCCGCACATTGTTTCATGCCTTTGCAGTTCCCATAAATCAGCATTTAAAGTGTTTTCTATTTTTTAATTACCAGATGGATGCACTGTGCTCGTAAATTGTGTGGGCTAAGTCACTAAGTTCCATGGAGGAACTTTGCAACGCCCATGTGGCCGCCATAAAGACATCATTAATATGCCTCCGGCTGCACTGCGTCCTGGGAAAGAAAAAAAAAAACGATTGGCAAAGGAACTGAAGGCGTGTGTCCTGCGGGATTGGTCACTGGCCATTTTTCCAGGGGATTCCCACACACACACATACATATATATAGCCAGGCAGGATGTGCGTATCCTCCGTGGAATGCTATCGAAGTCTCTCTCTCGAGCTGGGCGACTCGTAAATATTTCTAATGCGTTGAAGCTGCAGGGGCCGTGGACTGCTCTTAGGAATTTATGGAGCGCAGAGACTGCCAAGATTACAGCGGTGGTGGAAATAGTAAACAATAAACTATAACTATATAACTATAAATTTATTAAGAGATATAGGAAATTATAGAAGAATTAGTAGAATGTTTGGTGTAGGAATTTTAGATATATAAGTATTGCATTTTTAATTAATTTTTCTTCAAGGTTTACTTTTGTTTTACCTTTTTTGTATTTATTCGTTTTAAATCCCAACGCAATCCCTAATATTTTCACCAGTTCTGTAGGTATAAAATTTAAGGAAATTTTCATTTAAACATGAACTTGATTAATGAACTTGAAGTATCTATTTTTAACACACCATTTTCCTGGTGAAACTTTAACTACAACATGACTTCAAGGATCTATCCTCCGTCAAGATAAGCAAGCCAAATAAATGACAGCGAATAAACGACAACTTTATCTGGACTTGACCAAAACTGGCCGGGGTCTAAAGAGCTGCTTGGCCAAGAGAATAGCGATATGGCCACGCGTGCTAAATGAAATTCAATATGACGACGACTTACATAATGCATTCGAGATGACTTAAGTTTTTTTTGTTCCGTTGACACTTGATCATTAATTATATTTGCGCGTGGCGGGGCATCGTTTATAAGTATATGGAATTGAATCAATACATAACAGCTTAAGTGGCAACACACATAAGTGTGTATATATATCTCAAGGAATCGAATAAAAGCGAAAACCTAATTGATTAACGACTTCGGAAAAAGAAAGTCTGAGGCGGATTAATCCAAATAGAAGTAGAAACAGCCAAAGAAACTTTCGCCACAAGCCGCTCAATTTGCTTTATTAAATTGTCATCTATGTCCTGGCCTGGCCTCCTCTACTCGGTTATGTCATGGGGATACCAAAAATTGGGTCACCAAGTGCCGCTGATTAGAAAGCCTTCGCGTGGAGAAGTGAAAGTGGAAGTCACAAGTGAAATAGGAAGTCTAAGTGGGCGTGGATTCAAGCCACTTGAGTTGTGTTCTGTTGCTATGGGCTAAGTATTAATCGTTTTGGTTTCCGGGAATTTGGTTGGTATTTCTTTGGTCGAAACTCAACGGGAGGATACCTCGATGTTCAATTTGGCCTGGATTTTTGCTTGACAAAAAATTCTAATAAAAAAATTTTCTAATATTTTACAATTGTTCTCTCAAATTCTGTTTCTTGAAATATTATTTCTTAGGTATTAAGAGAATTTGTTAAATTTAATAGAAAATTGGCAATAAAATGTCTTAAGGTTTTAAGGTTTTATATATTTATTAATAATTAAGATAGTGAAAATAAAGCCTAACATTTGACTTAAAATCTCTTTAATTGCTACTAATCTAATGATTTTATTGTGATACCAAAAAATCCTTACCAATTAAAAATTTAATATTTATTAAATTCATTAATGATTGCATTTCAAGTGCCCACTTTCTTGTATTTATATTAAATGTTGCCCTTTTAATATCTGCCATTTAAGCAACATTTTATGCAACCTACTTTTCGGGGCATATTGATTTTAATCAGCTTATGGCCATTAATGCATAATTGGTTTGTTTGAAAAGGCCGGTTGCATATTCATTGCAAAATTAATATGACCTCTCATGGGTAATGAACGTGAGTGTGTATAAGTTCTGGACAAAAAGCCGTAAGAGAAGCATTTTGTGGGCATGTAAATCAATTCGCGGCAGTACCCTCAAAGCGATAAACACAGAGAAAAAAAGAGAGAAAGTTTGGAGTTAAAAATAATAATAAAATAATTAATTTAAAAATATTTATAAACTCAAATAAAGTCCAAAAATGAATTAAAAATATTTTTAAGGTCAAATAAACTCAAAGCAAGGGATGAAAACAAAAAAGGATAGGGTTAAAATATTATTTAAGGAATTTAAACGGCTAAAAACTAAATTATTTTTAAATTTTCAGGAATAAAAACAATATATTAAATCTTTAAAAATTAAAAATATATATTTTCTTCAAAAAATAATTTTTAAAAATATATTTTTTCCCCCTGTATATCACACATGTGTGTGCAAAATGATTTATGAAATGGGCAGCGTTTTGTGGCGTGGGATCGTGTGAACCGGAATCAGTAACGGACTCGGGGTCAGCGGTCAGCGGGACACGAAATGCAAATGTGCAAGAAGAACAACAAAAGCAAAAACAAAGGCAAACACAAACACAAAACCGGGGCGCCAAAGTAACTGCAAACAGTAGGAAAAGGCCGGAAAAACGCTGGGGTAAAAATGGTGAAAAATGAGTGGAAAAACAAACGGACAGCCGGCGGCCGGTGGCTTTCATTCCATTAAAGCGGAAATAATGGCTTAAGTTTTGGTTACGCTTTTCGCTTGCGCTATAAATTACAATGATTGACGTTGCGTGTTGTGTGGGGGCCTCAGCCTTAATTATGCCTGAAATATGTCCCACTATTTATTTTGAGCGTTGAGCTGTGAATCGATGATATGCGAAAATATTTAACTTTGGACTAGGGCTTTTCTCGGAACTTATCCACGTGAATATGTGTGCCAGGAATCTGGCCTTTCACACAGAAAGCACAGAAAAACCGAAGAGCAATTAGAAGGCATCAATGCAGCAGGCTTTCCAGCCACAGTTTTTCTTTTCGTTTTTGTGGCAAGCCAATGGGTTGTGACACACATATTGCCATTGGTAATTGGAAAAGCAAATGTCAGGGAAAAAGTTGGCTTTAAGGGCTTTAAGGTGGCAGTAAAAAAAGAGGATAGAAAAAAATCTCTAAAAGCAATCAAGGAAATAGAAAGAAATGTGTAATAAACTTTTATAATTAAGATTTAAATATATTTAAACTTATACAATTTAAAATTTTATATATTAAATCAAACAATAATTACAATCCAATTCCAATTTCCTAGCCAAAACGGAAATAATTAATTCATAAAATCAAAAACCACTTGATGTTTATTTTGCTTTCCTGCAAATCTTGCTTAAATGGCATTCAATTTTGCTTACTAAGACACAAAATTTAAGCTCTGGACAAACATTTCAGCCTGGACATTTGATAGCCTTGTCGATGGTTCCACAATCTCTCGTCGTCCTTATTTATTCAACTGCCAAATGCTTTGGCCTCGAGCTACCAAGCTCTCTCCATCTCCATGTACATTTTCATGTTTGCCTGACTGTCAAATCTTGAATCTTTCAAATGAATTTTCGGGGGACACACTTTTGACACAAATTATAATGTGTTGTAATTTGGTTTAATGTACGCACAGTGAAACCAAAGCCAATGGTCCTTTATTGCCTTCACCAGTCCAAGGCCTCTACTACGGCTTTGGCATTGCTCATACGCAGCGTGAGCCAGAGCCAGGGTCGATGTGAATGTCGATGCTGAACAGGGACAAAACTGAAAGCCACCAAGCTATGGCATTAATATATTGTGCAGGAATATAGATTGGTTTTAATTTTGACTGGACAACTGCATTTTATACAATTAAAATTGTATTGAAAAAGGGGATAACGAGGCACAAATTAATGAGGAAAATTAGGAAAATAAATAATAAAATTATTTAAAGCATAATTAAGGACTTACAACCCTATAAACTATCATTACCAATAGACACTTATCTATATCTAAGCATTGCAGCAGTTTCTCATTGCATAGAATATAAAACGAAGGACATGCTGAAGGATCTGCAGTATCTTTACCCTGACATCAGGCATGTGTTTCCGCCTTTCATTTTGCATGCTGCATAAAAATCCTGCTTCGTATTTCAATCCTAGTCTGAGAACTGAGTATGACTGAGATACTGATACACTGAGAGTTGTTTAACTACTCGAAGGCACGAGCGCATAATTGTCTGTCGCATTTATGGAAATCTCCCCTGGCAACGGCATGTGCCTCATATTTTTCATTTCCAACAGTTTCCTTTTCCCCTGTCTCCTCTGGCCAGGCTTGTGTCTTATTTGTAAAACAGCAAAACGATTCAATTGTGCTAAGCATTGGTAAGCCGGTGAAATGCAACAAGAAGGCTTTCGAGACGAACAGCCTGTCCATCAGTCACCACTCAGAAGAGATTATACTGGGTTCGAGATCGAGGTTTTATAGAAGGGTATATAAGTTGTAAAGGTAGTTAAGAACTTGGAACATATTTACAGGAAACAATTTAAAATGGAAATAATTTTATATTTCTTTAAAAAGTAGATTATAAAAGTAAATCAATATTTACATCAAGTGTTTATCAGTAACTAAAATGTATTACATTTAAAATTGAATATTGAATTATTAAAATAATAAATTCATAATTTTACAGGGTACTATTAAGTTGAATTCTTAAAAACAAACTGACCATTCCCTGGAGTCCGATAGAAATGGCAGTTACAGCAGGCTGGGGCAATCCATTCTCGGCAAATAATTGCGCCTTGTGACCCAGCTGATGATGCTATCTCCGAATGATTTATTTGGTGACAGCGTATAATTTAAACTTGCTTCTGCGAGTCCTGTCCAGGGGTCTCTTCCTGGACTTTTCAGCATTCAAGAGAACGAACTTTAATTTGATTTAAGCAACTGTCGATGGCCTGAAGTGTTAGTTGTTCTTTGCTCACCGCAGTCGCCTTGATTAGCATATAAATCAAGTGGATTTGTTTTTATTATATATACATCTCTGCTCTTTTTATACTTCTCGGGGGCAGGCCCTCGTCTCGAGGTATTAATTAGGGAAAACAGGCGGAGGCCCCAGGGTCCGGGAAATTAACTTGGCCTTGTAAACTTAATAAAAAAGTTTCAGGCTTCGGTTCGTTTTTCTTTTCATTTTTTTTTTTTTTTTGGGTCAGCGAAGAAGTGAGGAAAAGTTGAGCAAACTTTTCGCTTGAAATTTCATTTGTTACTGTTGCTCTCGATGTCTGGCGATTGGAATTCGTTTGTTGCCTTTTCCCACAGAGTTTTCCCCTCTGTAAAGTGCATTCATTCTATACAGCCATCCATCAGTGTACATTTAAGTCCAATACTCGAATAAATTGAGACCTAGGCAAATGGAGAAAATCCCAAGCGTTTTCCACTTGACCAAATTGAGTACACTCTTTAGGCATCGCCCACTTGCCCACCTGTTCTAAAACTCTTTCCCAGGTAAAAGCGGAAAAGCATAAACATTTTTGTAAAACCAATTTGGCCTGGGTACAGGTGGTCAGCATTTCAAAGGCTGTTTTCCCAAACATTTTGCATAGTAATTAACCGAAAATTGGTTTAAAAATGGTTGGAAAATTGTAGTTTTAACACAGCTTTGAGCATTTTAAAATTCAGCTAGCGAAGTAGTGTTATAAAAAGGGTATCTAAGACACAATGGTTAGGTTGTATTGACTTTAAATTATTGCAAATGATTTTAAATGTATTTCATTAGATTTAACATTATTTAAAACAATTTGTAATAATTTTTTAGATTTTAAATGATTGCAAGTGCCTTCTTAAATTATTTTGAAAGATTTTAAAACCTTTAAAACCTGCTCATGAGCTCATAAACTTATCTAAAAATAAACTCTCTTCTTTATAAAATCGCCTGAATTTGTTGACCTAAACAAATACACATATTTCTTTTGCTATTGACTTTAAAATATTAAATAATAAACCTATCGTTTTGCAAATATTTAACTATATCCATAAAACTTCCTCCTTTGCAAGCGGAAATTTCCCTTTGTCCATTGGTCGGGTGGAAAAGCGCCGAAAACTCGCTCGTTAGCTTTTGATTCTCCCCCGCAGGCAACTCCGCTACAAATTCAGCTCGTTTTTGCCAATTTGCGTTGCTTTTTTAAAGTCCGCGAATCCGGCGAGGCACGAAGAGGAAACAAGAGGGACTCCTCTTGACCGCCGGGCTCTCTCATAGAGCTCGAGAAATTCGTTAAGCTGTCAGAATATCAGCCGGGAGGGGTGATTTAATGAATTTATGTCAAGGTGCGGTGGAATCTGGTCCCGCTTTTCTGGCCTCAGCTTTGGGATTCAGCTATTCCTAGTGTCGGATTTTGGGGGACGCTGCTTTAGGAAAGGCGACATGGCGTTGTCAACAATAAAGCCGAATGCCATTTTAATTGGCGCAGTGGGCACAAGACAGCTGACAGTCCAAATATGCACTAGAAAAAATATATTTTAGAAAATATAATAATAAGGAATGTTTTAAAAATTTTTAAATATAAATATATCTAATTTTTTGCCTTTAAATAAAAAAATTTCAAGTATAAAATTCGGTTTCTGTTTAAAAAAAAAACTCTTTGGTAATAATATGATATTTTTATATCTGTTCCGCAATGACAGGGCGAAAATTCGTCCCCAAAAGAGAGAAGTGGCTCCCCAGGGAGGTTAGCCCTGGACTGGAGTGAGAAAAACTCAGGCTGCAGGCCCGGAGAATGGGAAAAACTCTGGCTAAGGGTGGGCAGTGGTGGAAAACTCACCCGGTATTCGCCGCTTGACTTGACCTTCACTCATTGCGCACAATTAAAAGTTGTCCGCGACGTTTGCCACGCCACCGAACCGCAACTTGGTCCTTGCCTTTTCCCTCCTTTTTGGCCAAATAACAAATGTGCAAAGTTTAGTGAATTAAATGCGTCGCCGATGACATTGCCACGTGTCTTAGGGAGGACTCCCTGGGCCCTGCCTCCGACTCTGAGCTGTTCCAGACACACCCGGGCCAAAAAGTTTCAATTGATTTGGACAGGCCACAGGCCAAAACTGCTAGAAACTAATCTAGTTCCAAGCCCATGGACATACTGCGGTGATTTTGTGCTATTCTGGGACTTCAGTTTAAGGTGAACAATGCATTTCTATTGGTGTCGAAACTTTCGATTTGAAAGCCAATTAGTTTCTTATTTGAGAAACAAATATATTGAAAAAAAGTCTCTTTTTTTTGATAATTATAACCGGGTACGAAGGTGCATTATTATATTCTTCATCAGCTTCCTCCCACAACCCTCAATATAAGTACTTCAAGGAGACTCTACAATGTTGCAACTTTTTCTGGAGGAGAAAACTTCGTTAAGCTCCTTGTGGCTCCCAATGCACATGACACTCCTGCTAATTGAGCCATAAATAAGAGAGAGGCTTTATTTCGCTTTCCTACATATTGCTTAGGTTCCTCTGGTTGGTATCCTTTGCTATGTGGCTCTGAGTAAAGCTACTACTGGATATTCCACTGCATTTCCTCTATGGGACTCTCCTTCGGGACGATCTTGAATAATTCATTCATGCGCTGGCGGTAAGGTTCCAGTTCCTTTATCGTCTTCTTAAGTTGGGCACTCAGTGCCGGAGGAAGACTCTCCTTCAAGTGCGAGATCAGGTTGTCCTGGATGACCAGTAATTCGGCGCTGTTTGGGCCTCCCAACTCCCCAGTGATATACAGGATGGTTTGGAGAGCCTGAACCAAATCTCTGGTGGCAGGCGAACTTAGCACTAGAGATTTATGCCTATCGGCCAACTGAAGATCCATCTCGGCCCGGTGGCAACACTTGGCGTAGATCTCGAGGGCGCTGCGTTCCATAGCCTCCACTTCCTCCTGCTCCTTGCGGAACTGCGCCAAGTGCTCGTGAAGGACAGTCATGGGTGCCATGATATCTGCATTCACACGATACAGAGTCGCAAAGCAGAGTTGTAACGTTGTCTTGGAGCCGCCCGAGTTCTTGGAGCCCTTGGAAACCTTGGAGCTTTTGGAGTCGTTGCCGCTCTCAAACTCCTCGTTTTTGGAAGCAATCTCAAGCAGAGCCTTCTTCTTCTTGGCCAATAGTCTCTTCACCAACACAATGGACTCCAGTAGCTTGGTGCTGTAATCATACCGCTCCTTGGACTGCTGCGCCTGTGGCACACTGGGGCCATACTCGTTGAGCTCCAGTTCGATAAAGGACGGCGAATAACGGCGAGCCTTGCCCAAACTTCGGCGGAGCAGCTGCCATCCGCGGCGCGGCAAGAAGCTAGTCTTCAACTCCGGATAGTACTCGCGTAAGAAGCTGCCCAGGTCGTAGGCTCCACGCAGGATGGGCGCATTCACAAAGGAGTCCCCGAACTCGTGCCAGATCCAGCGGTGCGATGAGGCCATCATAAGGAAGTTCATCAGCCTGCCAGGTTGAGGTATCAATATAGTATCTTAGTATTTATTATTAGTTTTTCACAGATTACAAACCTCTGGGCAATGAGTGTGGAGTTGGGTCCTTCCAGGTTATTGGGCACCCAATTCTCACCGCCTTCCTCCTCCATTTCCTGGTCTTCGGAAAGGTTTTTCTTTGTGAAATGTGGACGCTTTACGAATAACTCGTCATCTGTGGAACATGCCACCAGCTTCTTAGGTTCCTTGAAACGGCGGTTACGGGTCTCAGTCACCCTGTCCAAGCCAACGTTTGCCAAGGTAGGAGGTGTTGAATTCATTTCATTTTCCATTTTTCGTCGTTAAATAGTTAGTTTTTCTCGGCAGCTTTTGTTGACAGATACTTTATTTAATAGGGTGACACTGGTCAGAATGCAACAGGGTTGTTTTTTAATTTTAATGATTTATTTATTAGGGCAATGTTGGCAGCAAACAAATATTTCTCGTTTCATGGCACGCTTTCAGCATTTACTTTAATCCTGTTTTTATTGTCAATGATATTTTCTTAAAAATATATTTTTAATATAAATGTATTGTCTGTTTGTTTGGTTAATATTTAAAAATCCATTTAAAAAGATGCTTTAAAGTTATGCAAAAACATCACCCGAAAATGAAATCCAAACAAGTTGGATTATTTTTCTTTTTCATATAAAAATCGGTATGCATTTTATTGGCTATTTTCTGTTTTGCAAGGCGAACAATCACCAATGCTAATGTTTTTTTGGTTTTTGTTCCTTGTTATTGGCCACATGCTGGCGCTGTTGATTTTCCGAATGAAATCTGTTGAATTTTTAATTTGAAAAAGTTTTGTTTGATTTTTCGCTGTTGGTGTGAATTGCACGAAAAGGCAATTGGCAGGGTAACTCAATTTGGTGAGAAAAAGAAGTAGTAAACAGCTAAAGTTTTTGCTTGGACTCCTCGTGGCACTGGTCATTGGGGCGCGTAATTAATAAAGTTTGCATACGGCAACACGGATCGTGTTTCCTTGGCCTAAACGACCGTTGAGCCAACAAATTTCGACTTATGTAAGTGCCACAGCAGCGCACTCTTAGCCTAATTTCTGTCTGTGATGTGCTAAGTACTGTTAATATCCAGGAAAAGCACTGAAACAAATTGGTGTTAGCTGTTTTTTTCTGTTATTATAAGAATAATTTGTTTAGAAAATTATTTAAAATTTGTTTAGTGAATCCAAAAATGAATATAATTCTTCTTTTTTAAAAACTGATTTTTTTATTACTTTATAAACGACTTTCAAAGCCAACAAAAGGCTACAAATAATATAAAACCACTTCTTAAATAAATAAATAAACTATGTTTTTCTAAAATATATTATACTCTTTTGTGAAAACATTTTTGTTATTTATAAAAAAAATCCTCTAACACTTTAAAGTGTATTTTTACCACAGGCACGTGTTGGTGCTGATTTCTGGGAAAAAGGAAATTGGATATCCAGACTTAAAGGAAGCAACTTTAAGACTTCTTCTTCCTTCTCCCATCAGGATATCGATTGCCACCTCGTCTCACCTCATTTCATTTGCTCCGTTCACACAGAACCACCCGATGAAGAGATACCCATTTTAATTTGCATTCCCTTTGAAAGGAAGGAGGAGCTGTGAGAACAGCGGAAACAGCAGGATGTCCTAATGCAGGACACCTGCAGGTGATTCTCATTTAATCAGCAGACAGGCGACAGGTGGATCTACTTGCTGGAGCAGAGGACCAACAACCAACATGCGCTTAAAATTAAAAAACCCAACCAGACAAATGGCACACACATGCCAGGATCACAAAACACAACATTGACATTGAACTAATGAAAGCTGCAGGCGACGCAGCAGCCTTCTAGTCCTTCCCCAAGAGATTTTAGCCAGCGGAATGGGCCATGATATGTCGTGCCAACGGGTTATTCATGTGCACACGACTATATACGTATATTCTTGGGCGGATATTTGTGTTTATACTATATACAAGCAAGCGGCTGCTGGCTTTCTGGCTTGACTCCGTTCTCTCAGCCGGCGGGACACTTTTGCAAAAAAGCTGGCTTTTGTTCGGGTTTAAATGTTTCGACAATGCCCCATGGCTTGTAAAGGAAAATAAGCCAGGTTAAAGCAGTGAACCCAGAAAAAAGTGTGGAGTTCAAAAAGTCAAGAGCAAGGTGTTTTAAAAATTTTAAAATTAATGCTGATTAAAGGTAAGATATAAAAATATATTTTAAAATATGGAAAAAAGGATTTAATATTAAGGAAATATTAGGAAAAATTGGCTTAATATTTTTATTTAAAAAAACATTTCTTAAAGTATAAAAGTAGAAGCTTTTTCAAATTTAAGAAACAATTCCAGACAAACTACCACTAAAGTCCTTAGTTATCTTCTTATATTTAATTATCTAAAAATATAGTTAAGTCCGTCTAATTTAAAGCTTCTTCCCTTAATTTTCTAGATTTTTTATTTTAATAATATTACCCTTTATCTTCCGTGTATGATATCACACACAGCAAGCGGTCCCAAGGAGCCTGTCGAACTTAAATTCTTGGCCTGACAGCTCTTTGCCAGCCTTCGCCTCGCTCAGAAGTATCTTTGCCATTTCCCAAGCTCCGCCCCGTCCTTATACTTATGACTTTGGCTGTGCATTTACAGTTTATGACAGTTTGCGGACATTAAATTTTTTTGTGAAGCTGTTTGTATCGCCAGCTTCCAGCTTGTGGCACAAGTCCCACATGGAGCTATGCTGGGCTTATCGCCACATGCCACTTTCATGGCCGAATCATATTAATTGATACGAAATTGTGGCCACTGGCCAAGTGGAATTTTAAAGCGAGACTCCACTGGGAGAGCGTCTTTCCAAAGTCATTGACTTCTTGGGAAAGTCACGTATTACCCAAAAACAGAAAAAAAAAGAGCAGACTGGCAAAAAGGAAACAGGACTCTATATATAGTATATATATTCACACATATTTGTCGCATTAATTGAAAGCGCGAAAGTGACAGGCGAGAAAACTTTTTGCTGTGGAAAAAAAAAACAAATTGCTTTGGTCTGGACAAATTTTTGCCTTTTTATTCGTTGCTTTTATCAAAATTCATTTGACGCTGGCACTCTCGACCGTTATCATAACCAAAAATAAAAAAATATAAATAAAAAAGGGTCCGAGTGTACCCTTGAAAATGCCAATAATAATTATAAATATATGTGCCATTGCAACCCACATCAAAGCGAACAGCATTTGGAGCCTGTGGGGAAATACAACGAGCAACCGCAATAAAAACCCCAAAAATTGGGTAAATAAAAAACAAAATAAACACACCATTGACGTGTAAAATATCACCTTTGAGGATTTAGTTAGCCTTCGAGCATGTCAGAGTTTGAAATTTGCTTGTATTCATGGAATTAAAATTGGCTGCCAACGAGTTTACATTACAATTTCCCCGAAATCAATAATATTTAAACTGAGAAAACAGAAAATACCCAACCCTTTTTCCTGGTAAATCTATAAATCTTTGCTTTATTTCTCAGAATTATCAATTTTCAAATATCCGCTTTGGAATCTGCCATTTCAGTTGCCAAAAGTCAAGTTTTAATGGGATTTTGTTGTCATGAAATTAAATGGATATTATCTGTTCAACAGAACCAATAATATGGGAAATTCCTCTAAATTACCCTTCTTTCTGTTTATATTTTCTACATTTTCTGCTTAAACAAAACTTAAACTGCAGTTTTTCAAAGAATTAGCTTGAGGGAGCTACTTTCTCTGATGACACAGTCTGAGAAAGTCTCGAAACGATGACAATGATTTCGTGCATCGAATTTCTTCGGTTTTTCGATTTCAATTACTATCGCTTTTATTTCAATTCATGTTCAATTTTTCCAGTTACTTTACAGCCATTGTCTGCGGCCAAGGCGCCTTTGACTTGGCTCTTCTCCTTGCTCTTTATATCTCCTGCTGCTGACATTGGCTTTTTATCGCAGTTTTCTTTCTGTTCGCCGGCCCGTAAAATGCTCGTGTGATTGCATTGTCTAAGGCAAACACTGGGAAAAAATTTTTTATGTTAAAATTAAAAAAGAAAAAAATAAAACAGAAATTTTTGGTGGTTTTAAAACCGTCAAAACGGTATCTAAAAGTATGCAATACAAGTTGTAATGTACCGAATGTAATGTGCAATTAATTTTTTTTTAATAAAACATTTTGAAACCTAATTTTTAACACCCTTTTAGAATTTTTATAAACACTAGAACTGAAAAAAACTTAAAATAAAAAAAATCTTTGCAAAAATCTTTTTTATTATATTTCATTGCATACTTTTAGACATCCTATTAAATGATTTCGAGTCCATAGCAATACATCTTCTAAAAATCTATAAATACAAATTCCAATTACAATTTCTAGTACCATACCTTTATCTTCTCTCACGGTGTACCATCGAAATGGCTGATTCAATTGGCGAATCCAGTTTGCCTGATTTCAACGGAGACAACGTGGCGCTTGGCTGATGGTCGGTTGGACAATGCAGCAGCAAATCCTCTTATCAAATTGTCATCGTCATTAAATCGCAATTAGCCAACACCACAACGGTTGATAGTAACAACAATCTGTCGAGGATTTCGGGCGCCTCAATTGCTGACGACAGCAACTGAAAAAAACAACGACACAGAAGAAGAAACTTTTAAGCGGAAACACGCGCCTGGCCATCTCTGAACTTTGCTGTCCTGCTATGTCCTGTGATGTCTTAAGATATCCTGGCCCTTGTCTTGGCTCTCTGAGAGCCAAACACAAATTGACTTAAGCGCAGCCCCTGTCCACTTTCATTAGCCAAAAAAAATAAAATAGGAGTGGAGGAGATGCTGGAGTCATTGACACCGCCACCGACGCGACGTTGTTTTTGTTTGAGTTTGTGCCTTCTGTTGCCAACTTTCATTGAGTGGAAAGCTGCTTAAATCAGCTTAGCTGAATCCGCCCGATCTTGGCCAGAGCCTTGTCCGGTGCTGTCAACAAGATGCCAAGATGACGGATGATGGATGGCGGCCTCCCGACTGCTCTTTTTCTTTTCCTTTTTTGGCCCAACAAGTGCAAATGCGGCAGCAAAATTAGTGGTAACTTCAAGTGGCTCTCTCTCTACTTTCTTTTTTTTTTTTTTTTTTTGTAACTTTTAGAATTTAAAGTTTTCAAGTGAACTTTTATTTTACTTTAGAAATTCCACTCTTTTGTAGAATTGCTACTTAGTTTTCTTTACTTTAGAATCTTAAATTTTATGATGACCCACTTTTAAAGCTATTATTTTGACCGCATCTGTGAATGGCCAGCGGCTATGGGATTTATGTCACGGAAGTTAAAAAAAAGAAGCTTTCGGCTTGTCCACCAAAAAAAAATGGATTCCACTTCCCATTTGCATACCCAAGGGTCTCCGGCTCGTGCCTGTTAAGTGAGAGGCTATTCTTGGCAGCATCCTGAAAACTTAAACTCAATTTTACTTAAAGTCTAAAATCTGAAGTGGGGAAAATGTTAAAATGCACAAGGAGCCAAGCAGAGGCGGGCAATAAGGCATTTGCCATGTTTTGCCAACCGACAAGAAAAGCGCAACAATCGCCACCACACACACAAATATATATATATTGGAGAGAGAAAAGTTGCCACAGCAATTGTGGGTGTATTTCTTTTTCGAGGGGTTTCCTTGCCAAGCATTTCCGTTGAATTATAAACATTTATTTCGAATCGCATCGCAAGCTGCAGTGGCAATGCCAGTGGCAGTTGGCCCAAAAGCCCAGCGTTTGGCTCTGCTATTCCCGTTTCGATTGCGGAATGCGGTCACATAGGGTTAGAAACGTGACTGGCGGAATATTGGCCAATCTCTTGGCCATCTATGCCCCGACAGAGCCAATTAAACAGAGTGCTTATGCAGCTAAAACACACGAAAATTGTGTGCTGGAGAAAGCAAGGCAGCTGCATGACGGGTTATGTTTTTAATTGAAGGATTTATACGTGTTATATATGTATAGATTTCTGGTTAACTTATGATTTAAGCTGCTTTTTATACAAAAATAAATATATTTACTTTTAATCTTGATTGAAAAAAGAAATTTAATACAATTGCAAATTTGAATATAAATAAATAAATATTGTTTATTCTTGCGCAAAAACTATAAGCTTCTTAAAGTATAAATATTTTCCAAGGCTACGGCAACGCTGCGTATACGTGATCAACTGTTAAATCTCTCTCTTGGATGCCAAAATCTAAGCTTATTTCTGCTTGCTTCAGATTTCCAAGAAAATCCTTTTTTCCAGAAAATAAAATGTTTAGCAAAAAATTCATATAATATATATACTATTTCTACTTTACCCATTTGACTTTACCCTCACTTTCTGGCATGTATAAAGTTCTCATTTTCCCCTTATTCGCGATAAATAAAATGCATAATAATAAGTATACATAAGTATTAACCCGCTTTGCATTATGTTGGCTAACTTTTTGCGGTTTTCACGCTCTTGGATCGCCTTACGTGTTTCGCTCTCAACTTTTCAACTACTTACGGATATAAAGTGTTTACCACACACTCGCACGCAAAAGAAAAACTAGAAATTTTCACGCAAAGAACGTGACCATTTCCATGTCTACCGTTCCTTCAGTTGCTTGTTGTTGTTCTTAACGTTGGTTTACCGTTCAAGTTGGTATTATTCCACAGCTTGGCAACAAGAACAACAAATTGTTTCCAAACTTTACTATAAAAAAAAAAGAAGCTGACTATTGTCATGTTGCAGAAGCCAAAAGCATACGGCACTGGGAAAAAATATGTATAAATTACCGTTTGTACAAAGTTATTATTATATTAGACAAATTGTATAAAATTAATTTAAATTAATTAAATTAAAAATGTATAAAAATATTTATGTATTTAAAAAAAAGGTTTCCCAAATTTCCCTTAAAATGCAACCTAATTCAAGATCATTTTTTCCAGTGCACCCACACAAATGTGGCCATAGTCATCGTCTGCAGTTGCCGCCAATTCTCTTTCTTTTTTTGTTATTGTTGTGTTGGAGTTCTCGCAGCTGCACTTTGTAAATGTCAGGCCAGACTCGATGTGCGTGGGCGGGAAAATGGAGAAAAAGCAGGAAAAGCAAGCGGGGCCAAAAAGGTTATGGTGGCGCCACATGACATTTTGGCAATGCAAGCGAACGAGTCCTGCGGCGGCCCAAAAGATTTTTCCCATTTGAATGGCCATAAATTATAAGCGGCAGACGAGAAGATAAAAGCAAGAGTTATACTTGCAGAGGCGTCTTTGCAATTACTTTATTGATTACTGCGCTCAAAGTTCAACCTAATGAGTGATAGGAGGTAATATATACAAGCCATAAAATATTTATCCCCAGATAATTTAGTTCAATTCCAAAACATTTTCTCTTGAATATACCAAACTTTAAATTTCTTGTAAATATAAAAAATCCTTTTTATTCACCTCTTTAAGCGTTAACACCTCTATCAGAAACCACAGTAGAAAATCTGCCATTTTACACATAATTCACCATTTATTGTGCCACCCACACCCTACCCTTTTGGGTCTCTTTAAATTTGAACCCTAGGCTTTGGCAAACAATTCCTTGTTGCTCTTTGTGTGCGCAATTTATCAGGCCAAGACCCAAAAAAAAAAAGAAAACGAAACCCCTTGGAACTATAAAAACACAAATCGTTTGTGTGGAATGCAAAAATAATTTGCAAATCAAAGATTGATGCAGAAAAGCGGCAACAGCAAACCGGAGCGAAGGACAAAACAAATTCCAGACCATTTGAATTTACCACCCAGCAGAACCCGGCGAACATTGCGTATCCGCAGCGTTGTCCTCGTCTTCCACGTTGTCGTCGAGAGTTGATGACATGACCAACAAATCGTAAATTCGATAAAAGGAAATTAGAAGGAAAGGCATCCCAAGGCAAGAAAAAAGCAAAAAAGGGGGAAGAAAACAAGCACAGGAGGGGTAGGAAAGAAGTGAGTGTGCGAGATTTTCCATTTGTTTGTTTGTCTGCAAAGGGGAATTTAATTCAGCTATGAATAAGAAATTTTCCACGCTCCAAAGCCATATGGAAATTGAAAACCGAATCTGTGTCTCATCGAGGATTTTGCAAATTAGGTGTCGTGCAAAGCCATAAATTGATTATCTCAAGTATGCCTTTGAAATATGAATGCTTGCCTTCGATTAGGTGCCATCACGTAGCTCCTCGAATTACTCAAGTTTCTTATTGGTGAATAATAAACGGCATTTTTATTGCTTTTATGGCATAACTTAAAGTTTGTTAAATATAATGTAATGATTAGTTTATTGCATTTAGTTTTAAATACAACTTCTTTAGCTTGCCATTTATTAAAGTTCTCTGTTGATAATTCCCAAACATCTTCCATCCTTTCACCTTCAATTAAGTTCCATCACGTACCCTTAAATAACTCAACTTTTATCAGCAAATTATGAGAGGAGTCTAGACATTGTTCTCCTCTGACTGGCATTTTAATCAGGCGTCGCTGTAATTCCAATTTACTTCTGATTTGCCAGAATGTTAATTGGCCAACGCCTTGACCACTAATTGAAATTGCTGAAATGTGTAAATTATCTGAAATTATAATCTCTGCCGGCATGGAATTCCTTGCTGTCGATAGGCAATTAAAACTTTATTTATTGCAAAGCCAAAGGAAAAAAACTGCAACCAACAATTTTCACAGTTGTCCAAAAGTCCTTCGGCGGCTGCAGGCTTCTCCAACTTGGCGGAAAATATAAAATAAGGGATTGGGAAAAATTCCTGCCTTCATCATAAGGGAGCCTCAAGTTAAAAGGAAAACTGGAAAACAAACAAAGCGATGAGCAAAGTCTGATTTATTTCTTTCCCGCCGCCACCCCCATTGATGTTTTTTAATACTTAGGTAAAACATTTTGCGGCCTGCTTATGGCGTAATCTTCCGGTGAAACTCAATTAGTGAGAAAACCACAGGATAAAGAAAAGATTAAAAGCCTAAACAATCAAGGTGCAACTTGGAAAAGTGTGTCAATAAAATAAGTAGAGGAGGGATTTAGTAAATGTGGGTTAATTAGGGGTTACATTAGAAAGCAGAATACTTGTATAAAAAATTATCAACATTTTTACATGATTTCTACAATTTGAATCCCAGCTACTCCTAATAAAAACTCCAAAGTAATTAAGACCAGATGATGCTGTAATCATAAAAGAATGAAAAACTATTTCTCTAACTTCCCTCCCTCTCTAAACAGATTGCGGAACCAAAAACAAAAACTCAATTCAAAACGACCTTCCATCTTCTAGGCTCTGTACTTGGGCCCCCAAAGCTTTAAGATCGTAAAAATTTACAACTTTTGTAATTGCAAAATAGTTTGGGCCTAACATGGGGGATATTTTGTAGGGATACATGGAAGGACGTACACTATATATTGTATATATATTGCCGATAACAGACACCTATCCGGGGACACCTACACCTACACACACACACCTATCTATAAAAGATGGGCCGGCAGATTTTATTGAGACATTATCAGGCGAAATAAACGGGGACAATTTGGCGAAAATTGGGAACTGGGACAAGGGAGTCGGTTTTATGGACAACATTCTGTCAGGAGATGACAGCAAAAGGCGTTACAAATTGCCGGTCGTGGGCGTGGCAGTGGCAAGTGGGCATAGTTTTTGGCTCTGGCCTTCGTTCGGTGCTGTAATGAATGGAAATGTATGAGCGATAACCAGGCACTTGGAAAAATAGAATTGAAAAATAACTAGCTAACTTTTTTTTAATTATTTAAATTATAAAGAAAGCGGGAAAGAGTTGAAATCAATTTAAAAAGTATCTAAAAGTATGCAATAAATTATTTTTCTTTTTATTTATTGGGAACATTTTAACAAATAAATTTGCTTATGGATAAATTTAAATTGATTTAAAATATATATACATTTTTGTAGCATTCCTGGATAATATTTATTAAACTATAATTTATTTTAAATCAATTTTAAATCGAATTGAATTTTATATATTTTATAAATTAACATAATTCATCTTATTCACATTTTAAAATACTTTTTTCGTAGTGCTATTTTTTGTGTAATTTCGGATCCAACTTTTATGGCTCATAACCTCAACTGCATGGATGGAAATCGGTGAATGGCGGCATATTTGTGTGCGATTCTCCCGATTTATCATAGCCAAGGCCGCCAGGGCACTTTATTTGCTCTGCTTGCCTGTCCAATTAATTGAGCCATAAAATGCAAAAACCAAAACAAATTAAACATAAATAAAAAAAAAATAAAATAAACCGTGGAAAGGCAAGTTGACTCCGCCAAAAATATTTGTCATGGTTAAAGTCACAGGCAGACGACTCGGTGACACTTCGATCCACAGAAAACAGGACCAAAAAGGCGAAAGAAATTCATAAATAAACATTTGCCCGGTGCAAACAGTGAATTTTCCAAAGGGAGCTATTAGTAGGAAATGCGGCGGTGGGTGGTGCAAGTGGGTGGTTTTTTTTGGGTGGTATTTTGGATGGTTTTCCGGTGGTTTGGGGCTGTCAGGGCGGCGCCAAGGGTGCGCGATAGCCCGTTGACAGCTAGCTGGGAAAGCGGATATGGAGTGAGCGACAGGTTTTTCCCTCCGCTTTTCCTACTCTTTGGACGTTCGTGTTTATGCAAAATTTAATTTCGAGCACTTACTCAAATATTAGCAGCAAGGAAAAATGCTGCGGCGTTTAGTGGGGGAAGAGAAGGATAGTCACAAGCTTATCAAATTTTCATTATTATGACTAACAAAGCATATTATAAATTCTATTTTTAAATCATTTATACAAGAACTAGTATAGCTACTAATCCAAAACGACTATTTAAAAAAAAAATAAATAATGGGGAGTTTCAGAGTTTCTTAATAATTATGGAACATCCTGCACAAAATTCCCTAATGCCTACAATTAAATTTAAAAATATAAAAACACACATAAGTGACATGTATAAAGTTAGTATTAATTATTAAAAGATAAATAATTTAAAGACTTTAAATTTATAAATATATTTTACACAGGATTTTACATTACCGTGGCGACACCTGGCGAAGTAAGTTATTCTGTGAATTCCTTCAAATGTGGTTTAAGTATCAGCTGTGGTTCGATTTTCGGGATTTTTTAGAGCGAAATTTCAACTATTTAAGATTTTTAAAGGGAAAAGGCAAAATGCTCATCTGGCCACACTGAATGTTCTAACTGTGTTTGTGCGCGACTATTTTTTTGGTCGCTATTTTTAACAAATAAACTGGAGAACGGCGATCGAACGGCTTTCGCAAATAGTTTAAGTCTGCTCGATCAGGAGTTTGTCCATAATGTCGGCTGTGATATCGAGTTGTTCGTAAAGAAGCGCCTGAGTAGTGGGTAAGAATCGGAAAGAACATTTAGAACTTTTGCCACGAGCATATTAAGTGCGTAGGTGTGACTGTGTGAGTGTCTGTTTTCGTCTGTGCGTGTGAGCGAGCGAGAAGGGGCGAAGTAATCCCCCCATCAAGCACAACCCCCTCTTTTTTTTCTTTTTGGACACCAGCTGGTGGCCTCTCTTTAAAACACAACAACAAAAACAAGCAGAGCGAGGGAGTGCGCTAGAGAGTCTTGTAACCGGGTCCCGTTACAACAACGAAAGAGTGCCAACACGGAAATGTGCAACAGAAAGAGTTACCAACAACAACAACTACAGTATCAGCCGCCAGGAGAAGTAGTACGAGTTTTGTGTGCCTTTCGTGCAGAAATTACCAGTTTTTCTTATTTCCCTCTGCACAAATGCCACAAAGTCGAGTTTTCCCAGCTGCTGGTGCTGCAACAACAACAATAGGAGCAGAGCGCAGCGCAGATTTTCCGCATTGCAGTTGCGCCAACTAACACCATTTTCTGCTGCTTCGTTTGCTGCCTCTTCGTGTGGCTTTAACATGCAGCGCGCGTTTAATAAACAATTAATCGTCGTGCAATAAACAACCCGCGCATACTTTTCAAATATTACACCACGCGCTCGCTTCCCTAGCTTGTTACATAATAATTTACAAGTCGCGCTTCAGTTTCGTGCTTCTCATACCTTTGTTGTTATTTCGTGCTTCTTGAGGTTGTTTCTTCTACATCTTCTTCTTGGCTTCTAAGAGTGAATACAAAACAACCTGTTAGCTATTGACTCTAATTGCCTGTCTACCTCTAGCCGCCGTTTATGCGGGGTAACTTTTGGGTGTTGGGGATCCCTAATTGAACAGTTAAATAGGGAAAACAATACAATAGAGGTCAGACCAACTGTTCTTGACGGTTTATCTTATATGGACCACAGCTGTTTCTATATATTTTCTGTTCTGCTCTGATATGACCGTGGTTGGGGCCAAGAATGTTTCAATTCGCTCAATTAACGCTGATGGCATTCCCGCATAAACGATTCGTCACACTCGCACACACACATCACAACGCACGCGATCGATATTGAGTCTACTTCTCTCACTTACTCTCCTTTTTGACCCCCCCATTTCTATCTCTATCTCGCCCCACAGCGTGCTGCTCTTCCCACCTGTGGGCAATTACCGCCGTTATCTCATCCATCAAACATGTGAGAACTACCGCCAGCAGTACGATCTGTTCACCTTCTCAGTGGGACAAGGAGCGCTGCGGCGCACCGTCTTATGTTTTCGCAATCAGCTCCTCGATCCGCACGGCTTTGAGGCGTGAGTATTGATTACATGGTTTTACACTTAATTGATTTTTATACAGCTTGAAATTAATATTTAGCTGGGGACAAATTTAATTTTTCGATTTCCACAAGAACCCCAAACTAACTAAACACTCATAACTGTAATCTTCGCAGTCGCAAGCAGCAGCAGCAGAGAGAGAAGGAGCGCGAAAAGCACCAGCACCAACAGCAGCAGCAGCGGGAGCGAGAGGCAGCAAGGCGAAGCTGGCGGAGCAACGCCAACGCCACCGTTAACGGCAACAACAATTCGCACGTCGACGCTCACAACGGCAGAAGCAGCAGCGCCAGCCGAAGACACATAACGGAGCTCTGTAAAATGGGCGTTAAGAAGCATATCAGCGAAACACCATGTGAGTAAATACAGCATAAATAAAAAAAAAAAAAAACTAAAAACATCTTTAAAAAAAAAACAAACAAAAACAGACGCTATTTTTGATTAACTTGGCGTGAAGCGATGTTTCGGCATTTGAGTTTAGCAAGCAGCCATAAATTTGAATACTTTGCAAATACGCAAAAGATGCGAAACAAAGAAACTCGACAAAATATTAATCAGAGGTAGTAAAAACAACGAAGTGTTAAATACCCTAAGAAATGTATTCTAGAGATATTTAAAGAAATTCTGTATTATTCTAACGAAATAAATATTGCTGAATTCAAGACAAAAAATTAAATTAAATTTACTTTAAACATTAAAGATGCAAATCCAATAATTTCAATGATTTTTGTTATTAATTTATTTGTCATTCCATTTATAGAGAACATTGAAAACAAATGTACATATTTATTTCTCATCCAAAAAACACACTCTCCAGCTTAGAGTATATTCAATTAAATATTTGACTAAAAATAATCAACGGCCGGCAGATCGACAACGTCGACGCAGGCAGTGACCGGAGCTGAGCAGCGGGTTCATTCAAGGTCGCCCTCTTTCCCGAGCGGATTTTTTGGTGCTGTTGCATCACAAACACACACGCACAAGGGGGAACGATCACGATCACGCAGACGCTGCGCACGCTCACTTGTGCTCTGCTCCGTTTGCTTCTCCCCTCCCACTCTCGGTGGCCTCCCATCCGGGGCAATCCCCTTACCCCCTGCGGGTGTCCCACCAATACCACTACCACCTGCCAAGTTCGTGTTGACATTCACGAATCTCGAGCACAAAACGTACCACGAAAAATTGGGTCGACATAAGTGAATTTTGTTTTAATTTATTTTATGCCAAATCCGTTGCTTCACCTTAGTCTCTATTTTTTTTTTTTGTTCGGTTTGTTGTGTGCGATTGCCAACTATTGTTGCTAATCGTCTGCTTAGGCTCCCCTCACTTTGTTTTGCTACTTTTTTATCTTTCCATTTATCTGTGCGTATTTTAAAGTATCTCAAAGATATTGTGATAATTTGTTACTACAGTGTGAAGTCTTTAAGGGGAAATACTTTTATTTTTGCTAAAAAGTGCAATTCAAAAGAGAATCTTTATTAGATGAAATATATTATTATTATTTCTAATTAATTTATTTGTGTATCTTTTTCCATCTTTCAGTAAGCAAATCTAACTCAGTGGATTTATACAGACCTCCAGCACTGAGGAACAGTAGTAATAATAACAACAATAGCAGCAGCGAAGAAGCAGCTGCAACGAATGAAGCAACAAATACAACAACAAGCACTACTACAATCAAAAAAATAGCTGCAGGCCCAGCAACAACAACTGCATCTACAACTCCTACCTCGAAAGAATCCCCGAACAGGTAGGTAACCATTAGTTAGCATCTTTTCAGCATTTAACCTGTGAAATATGAAAAATTATAAAGGATGAAATAGAAAACAACTGAGAATGGAGATACATTTTCTACCAAGAAATGATAATCTTTGAGATACAGATAAATATGAATAGAACAGTAAAATCAACCTTAAAATTCCAAGAAAATCTAGCTAATGAGTTTCAAAAAATATTTAAGAAACCTTTCAAACTATTAATATATTTTTTTTTTAATTATAAAAACTTGATCAGTGCACGTTCTTTTCATTGGAAGTTTGACTGTATCTTAAACACTTTGTGAAATTCTTTTGTAAGCTAATCGATTACGCTTCTCTTTTTTATTTTTCTTACTTTTGTTACCTGTGTTTTGCTCCGCTCTTTCGTAGAGAGCAACAGGCGGCGGACACCTCTGCAGCAGCAGCAGCGGCGGCGGCAGCAGCAGCAGCAGCGACTCGTCGTGAACGCCGTCCCGATCGTGCCGTTTATGTGCCAAGGGCACGTCGCAGTCAAACCACACCACCGACCGCAACAACAACGCTTACAGCAGCAGCAGCAGCAGCTACAACAACAACAGCAGCAGCAATGGCGCCAGCACCAGTACCAGCGGCAGCAACAATTACAACATCACCAACGACAGCCGCTCTGCCGGCTGTGGAATCACCGCCAGTCGCAGAAATGAACTCGTCCAAAGCAGACGAAGGTACTAACGGTCAGCAGCCTAAATCGAAGAAATCCAGGTCGCATCGCGATCGCAGGGAACGCGGCAAGAAATCGGCAGCGGAAAAGTCCACTGTACTTGTAATAGCAGGAACTGAAAACGACTCTGAATCAAACCAAGACAACCGACCGGCCAAGCCAGTGGACTGTGATAAGGAGGTAGGTTCTTAAAAGTATATTAAATTATAAATTCACTAAATAAATCTGTATTTTCCTTACCTTCAGATCATCATGAGCGGCGCCCAGCGTACAAAGCCAGGCAGTGGCCATAATAAATCAGCCAGCAATGGCAAACAACAGATATCGCCGCCATTGCGCATTGAGGATGTGGCCGTGGCCAGGACCACCAATGGCGAGGAAGCGGCCAAATGTGATAACGATGTGCGCGAGCTGCAACGAGCCTCAAAGGTAAATTAAAACCCTAATTTAAATTTTAATTTTAAACTAAATTAAATTATAAACTGTTTCCCTAAAACAGGAAATCAACCGCAGCAATCGACGCATCATGAAACAAACCTTTGATTCGGATGTGCTGGAGATTCCAGAAAAGATCGAGACACCGCCCAAAGCAAACCCATTAGCAATATCCTCAGCGAAACCACCTGCAGACAGCACCACCGAAGACGATGACGAGGAGGACGAAGATGACTGGGAGAATATGTTTGATGAGAGCGGCGACTGTTTGGATCCCAAGATACTCCAAGAACTGAACGAGTCCGTGGGCAAGTGCAAGATAGAACTGCCTAAAATGGATTACACCGTAAGTATTAAGTTAAAATATTAAAAAACAATGTTTTAAATATTCCCTAAAATATCACCAGCTCTTTCACATCAAACAACAATTGCTCAACGAGGAGGAGTTCCCCCACGTCCTGGAGGTTTCCAATTTTCCGGTAGAGTTCAAAACTCCTGACCTGCTCATGCTTTTCTCCCAGTACAAAGGCAGTGGCTTCGACATCAAATGGGTCGACGATACTCATGCCCTGGCTGTCTTTAGCAGTTCCCGCATCGGTAGGCAGTTTATATTTTATAAAAATAGATTTTTTTTCTCAAACAGATTCCTTTTTGCAGCTGCTGAAGTCCTGACAATGGGGCATCCGTTTGTCAAGTTGAAGCCACTGGCCGAGGCCACACTGGAATCGCGACTGAAGGCCAAGAAGTCGGGGGCTACCTCGCTGCAGCCCTATCGCCAGCGTCCGGAAACGTGCACGGCCCTGGCCCGGCGTCTAGTGTCCGGTGCTTTGGGAGTTAAGCTGCCAACGGCGCCGCAGGAGCGAGAGAACGAGAGGCGCGTACTACGTGAAGCCAAAGGTGAGTGTTGCTCTTCATGATTTAAGCTTCTCTTATTTATTTCTTGAAATTTTTATTCACAGAACGTAAACTGTTAGCTGCCAAACAGCGGGACGAGGTCTGGGAGAGCTAGACTGTCGCGAAAGCGGAAGCGGAAGGCTAGGTGCATTTTTTCTCGCATGCGCAACGCATGCCCCCCCAATAACTGCAACAGCAACAACCACATAAAGATCAACTGGAACAACTAAACAACCATGAAAAACCCACAAAAATACACTTTCTCAATCAAAGCTAGCAAACTAAGAGAGTAATTTGCATGCCAAGCAATGAATGTACTTTAAATGTTCGCTTTTTGTGCAATTAACACAGATTTTTGCTCAATTTGTTGTAGGTTTTAGCAGCGGATGCATTGATGTAATATTATGCATACTATATCGTCTTAGGCCGTAAGAGAGAAGTATTTATTGGTCGTAGAAAGTAAACATGCATCTGCGTGTGTGTACGTGTTGTTTTAACTCCAGGCGTAAACCTTAATTTTTAAGCGCGAGCAATTTATATATATATCTATATATATATTTTAATAAAGTTTATAGAGTCTAAGTGATAAGTAATTGATTATATGGAGTTTTTAATTGTATATTTGGGAGGTGGTGTTTTGTTAGGATGTAATTCATTTACGTTTTGCAAATTTTAGGGAAAATGATTTTTTTTTTAATTTTTGTCATTTGAAAAAATGGTTAATTTGTTCAAGCAGACTTTGTTTAACTCGATTGTTAATGCTGATCAAGAATATATGGCTGTAAAATATGCGTTTTCTTTGTAATTTAATTTATAATTCGAAATATTGTGAATTAAAAAGCAATTTCTTAATGGTTTTTTAAAGATTTACAAATTTTGGCACACATCACAGTTTTCAAAGCAAAAATGCTATTTGATACTTAATTATTAATATAAATTTTTAGTAAATATTAAATTACTTAATTTGTAAATATTATAAATAATTTTGAAACCTTTCAAAAGTAGTATGTCAAAAATATCGCCAACGAACATCGATATATTTATTGGTTTCAATATCCTGGACCATCACTATGGTCATCGAAGTATTTCCACCTCTAATTCCAAAGCCGGTGCATTTAACACAAACAAAAAGAGTTAATTATAGCACTTAAAAGGTAACAGATGTGCCACAGTGTTTACCTGCTATGCAAGCTCAATTATTCGCCACATTTTGAATAAGTTAAAAGGGAGTTAATATATCGAAAAGTATTTAAATTCCAGTTGTTGCTTTGGCAGCTTTCTTATTACATTAAAAATAGTTTCGCTCAAACGCCACACTGACAACTATAAAATTTATAACCAGTGAATGAAATATTGATAAGCTTATCAAACCGCGGAAGCCCAACAACAATTGAAAGGGTTATACATATATAGCGAAGTCAATTGTAGTTCTTGGCAGAAGAGAAATATAAGTTTTTTTGACTGCGTGGCCAACAGTTGTGTGTGTGTTTGTGTTATTTTTTTGGGGTATGTAAAGTACAGTGGTTATTGGCTTGAAAGGATTGGAAATTACTAAAGTTAAAACCTTAAAAAAAAAGTGTGTGAGAAGTCTTGGAATACCTTGGAAACTCTTCAGTTAAAAAAAATATATATATATATAAAATACAAATATAATTATTTATCATTATTTTATTACTATTATCCACTGTAGCTTCAAGTTCATAAATAATAGTTTTTGGGGGGCGGCAATAATTGTGAAAATATCGTGTCATAAATATCAAATAAAGCGAAACTAATTGGATTATATTTGTACTTACCTACGTGTAATATAGTTTTAGCCGCGTCATGCTTAAGCACTTATCAATCCTACTGCTATTGGCGGCCGCATTTGTGGAGGCAGCCAAGCCGGAAGATAACGATTCGTGTTACTCCTTCGCCGGCGGATCCGTTTATCCCGCCGAGGAGCCCAAGAGCGATCATCAGCTGCAGTACACCAAGGCAGTCAGTGAGTGGCAGCAGCTCTACCTTTAGATTAAAATTAAATTTGTTTTATATATTTCAGTTTCCAAGCCAGCTCCACAGTTTGAGGGAACCGCTGTGGTGAACAAGGAGATTGTGAAGCTATCGTTAACCCAATATCTGGGCAAATACGTGGTGCTACTCTTTTATCCTTTGGATTTGTAAGTACTTTATTTACATTTTAGTTTCCATTTATTGAAATATCTCTTACTCCATCCAGCACCTTTGTCTGCCCCACGGAGATCATTGCGTTTTCCGATCGCATCGCCGAGTTCCGGAAGATTAACACCGAGGTTATAGGTGTTAGTGTGGACTCGCACTTCACCCACTTGGCTTGGATCAATACACCGCGCAAGGAGGGCGGTCTGGGCAATGTAAAGATCCCCCTGCTCTCTGATTTGACGCACAAGATCAGCAAGGATTATGGCGTGTATCTGGAGTCCAGTGGTCATGCCCTGCGCGGTCTCTTTATCATCGATCAGGCCGGTGTGCTGCGGCAGATAACTATGAACGATCTGCCTGTGGGCCGATCAGTGGATGAGACCATCCGGCTGGTGCAGGCCTTCCAGTTTACGGATACCCATGGAGAGGTTTGTCCAGCGGGATGGAAACCTGGAGCCGATACGGTGGGTTTTGGATGTTTAAATTGAATTAAAGGAGTCTTTAAAGATGCTTTTAATAAAAAACTCTTCAAGAGCATCACTTATAATACTCATTTTCTTTCTTTTCCAGATCGTCCCCAATCCGGAGGAGAAAACCAAGTACTTTGCTAAGAATAACTAAGGGTTTATCCATCCATTCTGCTGTCGCCCCAAGCCCAGTAACATTCCAGATGTTCACCGACTGACAAAACACCGAACAATAGGCCCCCGTCGTCGCATCTTCAGTCGTCCTTTGTACATTACACTTTTGTCATTTTTGTACAAAATTTATAGGTTGTTTATTTTACAGCATAACAGAGAGATAAATAAATTGATGAAGTAAATACATACATTAAAGTGATGATAGAAATGCTTGGCGCCAACTGGGACGCGACTACAAAATGGGAAATCGGCAAGAACCGATCCCGAAATGCTTTGAAAGAAGCCCTCATCAAGTGGCCCAAAAATATAAATGGTTAACAATTCGATTGCGTTTAGGTTCATACAAAAATATATATATATATATATAGATGTTGTGTAAAATATGTATAATAGTAAATCATTAGTTAGGTACGCCATGGTTGCATTTAAGTAGTCATTCCTGTGTGCTTTTACCTTTGGGTACAACAAAGCTAAGTATGTTGAGGTATATAAATCGGGGAAACGGGACGTCATAAGGCACTCGTTCTCGTCTGTTTTTAATTATTATTATATGTGGTTAGATAGTCTGTGTGTTTCTTGTGCGCGTTTTTAAATGCCAAAATTCAAGTTCATGAAAATTAAAAAAACGAAAAGTGCCGCGGCATATTCGATCATGTTTTGTGCGTAGAGATTCTGCGGGAGAGATTTCAAATCGAAGAAAGCATTGCACTTCTCAGATTCCCGGGAACTTGATTCAAAATCAAAGTATTGAAAAATAACCTTAAAGCTAAAGACAATGCAACACGTCGTTTTCCATTAAGCAGTCGGCGTTTTAAGTGAGTGTCTTGTGTGTTGTTTCTTCGTGTGATGAATTGATTGAACGTTCCAACTTATTGCTCATAATATACCACGTCCTGGAAAATAAAATAAATAAGAATTAGTGATGTAAATGTGGAAATTGGTATACTAAGTTTCATAATTAATCAATTTTATATATTATTATTATTTCATATTATATTAATGTACATTTTTTACTTTCATTATTACTCATTATTTAAAAAAAAAAACCCATTTTGAGTTCTGATTTTAATGATGCATACTTCCTCAATTTTATTATATTATATTTTACAAAATTTACTACTCACAATCAAGAAGAGTGCTGCAAATACGAGTGCCTTCATGCGCACATCCAAGTTCAGGGGGAACGTCACGCTGAAGTAGTCCGCATCGGTGAACAGCTCCCTGCCCAGGCCGGACCATTGTTTGGTTATTTTGCCGATCTCCTCATTATTGGCGCTCAATACCTACAAAAATGTGAAAAAAAAAAGGCGAGAGATGAGTTTGTTGTGTTTATTGTTCGCAATAATCGGGAATTCGCACAGACACACACACACACAGGGTTCGCAGTATCTGAATCTGAATTAATTGACTCGCTGTAGACAGTCAAGCATATCGGCGACCATAGTGACGTCATTGTCTCGGACTGCAGTATCTTCTGTTAGCTTAATATGTACCACACAGTGGGGGTCACAAAAATAGGGATGCCTTTTTAAAATATCACGTTATAACAATTAATTAAATATTTAAGAATTTAAGGGTCTCACGATAAAAAGTAATGATTTAAAATTTAAATTTCAATAAAATAAATATTTAAAATGTTATAAAATTATAAAAGAAACCTATTTAAAAAATCTAGTTTAAACAAGATATATAAAACACTCAAATATTCTTTGAAAATAAATCAATTTCAATAATAAATATAAAGAATACCTAATCTTCTGACCGCCTGTGTTTTATGTACCCTTCTTTGAAATATTTATTTTATTATTATTTTTTTTTTAACCAAAAGAACAATTATTGTTATTGTCATGAATGATATCATTAGAAATGAAAATAATTTTAAAAGAAAAATATTGGATGAGGCAACTTCATTGATATATTTATAGGTTGACCTTTAAGGTTACCGAAAGTTGCTCAAATTTCATAAATTTTTAGCTCTTGCCATTTGCTATTCGACTAACCGTCCCTGTGTGTGTATATACTTGCTTAAATATGTAAGCGGAATCAGAGGAATTGAGAAATTCCACCACAGATCCACAGATGAATAACCACTTGTTGGCAACGCACTGACCTTGAAATTGGTATCGCTGAAACACTTGCAGGGGCAGAGGGGTCCCTCGATGTGCAGGACGGTGTCGCCGAACGAGTTCTTGATGTTAAACTTGGGCCTCATAAAGGTGCAGACCTGCTCCACTGTGCCGATCACCTGGCCAGGTGGCGCCGACACCTCTACGGCATTCTGGCAGCTGGGGAAGCAGCAAAGGATGTCGCAGCGAAATGGACGGTTCAAATGGAGCACCTCGTTCTGGAAATTGTCCAGAATCTTCATCTCAAAGGGACGTGATCGTCCAAGCATATTCCTTGTGCAGCAGTCGCTCTCCTCGAAGGCAGAGTAGACGTTCTGCCCCAGCGAATTCTTCACCTTGAAGCGATTCTTCGTCTCGAAGCCGGTGAGTAGCTCCAGCTTCTCGATCTTCTGCGACACCAGCAGCTGGTCCAAGGCGGTCAAGTATTCGAGGCCCTGGGGGCAATTGGGCATGCCCACCGGTATCGACATCCAGTTTTCTGCAATGAGACAGGGCGTAGTTTTCGATAAGAAATTTAATATTTGTATATAAGTAAGTATGTCTTCTATAGGGTATGCATTTGATATGCAATGTTAGTTAGCATAAGTACAGTTGTGACCGGATTAGTAGGGCTTTTGATTGAAAATTGTTAATTGTTTAATTTAAAAATAAACACGGTATTCTACACATTTTCTTATTTACTTTTCAGATTTAAATTTTAAAATTAAACTTAAACTATAAAAAATTTAATGCATTTTTTAATTTTCCATTTCACTTTAAAACCTACACAAAATAAATTAAATCCTTAAAAAAAATCAAAACAATACTAGAAATCCTGTTAGATTCTATTAACGCATCCTCTGCTGTACTTTTGCACACGCCCAAACAAACACACACAAATGCCTGCGCCCAGTGACGTCTGTGTGTGTGTGTGGGAATTTATCCATATAAAGTGCGGGTTAAAACCCCCGCAAAACTTTTTTTCCATATGCAAGAAGAGAATACCCACCAGCTCCGTTGCCAGCCATGCCACCGGCCACCGGCTGGCGCACAACGGTGTCGTCCTGAGGCGCATCCTGGGGCACCTCCTTGTATTCCTTCATCTGCATCATTTTCGTCGATTCGCTTTGCGTCGCTAACACAATTCTAGTTGAGAATTCAACACAAACAGTAACAACAGTGTGGCCAAAGGCAGGAATATTAAAAACGCCACCAGTGTGACTGACAAATACCGTTAAATGCAGTTTCAGTTTCAAGAAAAATGTATAAAACTTTTATGGAAAGAAGTACAAATTTGGATGAGAAAACTGTAATAATAGACGTAAAGTCATATTAAATATAGTATTTAACCATCCTGAAAATAATGCAATTAGCAATAAGACCGTACTCTCTGCAAGATGCAGCTATCGATATCGGTTAGACCGATTACTATCGATAACAGCTGTAGTGATAAGGGAGGCAATAAAAACGAACATAAAAATTTAACATGCTGCAAGGCAGCCGAATCTCAAGTGAAAATGAACGAATCTCATGATAAGACTAACAGCCCCAGCCGGGCCAGTTCCGCGGAGGAGGGCCACGACGTGAGCGACACCTTCTACACCAGCCAGCGGAAGGGCAGCCACGTATTTCGCGTCCGTTTGGATGCCACAGGATTCACGCTACAGCGGGAGAGTCCCGGTGGAACGGTGATCAAGGAGCAGCATGTGCGAATCGGCGACATTGTCGGCGGGCGGTGTATGCGTCCCAAGAAGACGCGCCGTTTGGCCATGTCCGGTGCCTGTGCCTGCAGTTCGGGGAATCCCAACTCACCGGCGGTGTCCGCTTCCGGGGATCGCCCCACTGCCGCACTCAACACACCCAGTAAATGCAGTACCGCCAGCAAGGAGGATCAACTTACGGACGGCGATGTCAGCGCCTATTTATATGTCTTTGCCTATGTCCTGAAAAAGCGTAGTCTCCGCACAGAACTGCACAGGGAGCGAACGGTGCTTACGCTACGCTTTCGCTCCTTTGACACCTTTGAGGATAATATGCGGGAGGCTGACCGCTGGTATCGTGCCCTCCGCTGGCAGCTGCATCGCACCCTGGAGGAGATCTTTGTGGCACCCACGGCGGATGAGCGACGTCGCCGGGTCCTAGTGCTGCTAAATCCCAAATCCGGATCGGGACGGGCTCGTGAGGTGTTCAATATGCATGTGACACCGGTGTTAAATGAGGCGGAGGTGCCCTACGATCTGTATGTGACCAAACATTCCGATTTTGCCATCGAATTCATGAGCACACGCTGCCTGGACGCCTGGTGCTGCGTGGTGGCCGTCGGCGGCGATGGACTCTTCCATGAGATCATAAATGGATTGCTGCAGCGCGAGGACTGGGCCCATGTCTTGCCCGGACTGGCACTTGGCATTATACCCTGCGGTTCTGGAAATGGACTGGCCAGGTCCATAGCCCATGGCTACAAGTAGGTCAACCGAGACTTGTTTTTGATTGGATTTCTTTTTCTACTTGAATTTCACTTGGTTAGCGAATAGAGCAGGTTTTCCTAGTTTTTCTTTAGTTTTCTTTTCCTGTTAATGTTTTTTTTTTTTTTTTAGTTTTTCTTGGTATTGTTAGGTAAAAATTGGAAACAGTTTTAATTAACATGGAAATTGGATTCAAATAAAATTTCAGAAAAATAGGGAAATATGTTAGAAGTGTAATTAACCTTTTTCCGGTTTAAAAATGATTAAATTGATAACCTAAACATTATTTTATAGCAGCATTTAACACTAGAAATTGATAAGAAATTCAAGATCAAGCTATGTTACACATAAACAATTAGAAAGGTTACCAAATTTAATAACATTTTCCCCTTATAACTTATTACTTCCTTCCCCTCCCCAGCGAACCCTACTTCAGTAAACCAGTACTAGGAGCTGCTCTCACCGTCATCAGCGGCCGCAGCTCCCCCATGGACGTGGTGCGTGTGCAGCTGCAGCAGCGCTCTGTCTACTCCTTCCTCTCCATTGGCTGGGGCCTCATCTCAGACGTGGACATCGAGAGCGAGCGCATCCGAATGCTGGGCTACCAGCGCTTCACCGTCTGGACCCTGTACCGTCTGGTGAACCTGCGCACCTACAACGGACGAATTAGCTATCTGCTCACAGAGCAGGAGGATTCCCCAGTGCCGGGGGGTTATGCCAATCAGCGGCATAGGATGCAGGGCAGTCGGAGCTGCAACACACACATCGACAAGCTGGCACCGAGCTTACATCACTCCAGTAGCAGCGAGTACCTGCCGCAGGAGTTTGCCGACGTGATCTCGCTGGAAACGTCCATTAATCAATCGTTTCGGTCACGCTGCGACAGCTGGCTGTCGGGGGGATCGAGGCGTAGCTTTTACTATTCCATATCGGAGAGCATCTACCATAGTTTGGCGGACGACAGCGAATTTAATGGACAGGCGGCTGCCTCGCTGGAGAATCGCCAGCAGAACTTTGGGCCGGCAAGCGAGCTGCCGGATTTGGATGAACCACTGCCCCAGGATCAGGGCTGGCAGGTGGAGGAGGGTGAGTTTGTCATGATGCATGCCGTCTACCAGACGCATCTGGGCATCGACTGTCACTTTGCGCCCAAGGCCCAGATGAACGATGGCACCATTTTCCTCATTCTCATCCGCGGCGGCATCAGCCGGCCGCATCTGCTGAGCTTCCTTTACAACATGAGCTCCGGCACCCACCTGCCGGAGGTGAACAACGAGTACGTGAAGGTGCTTAAGGTGCGAGCCTTTCGCCTGGAGCCGCATGACAATCAGGGCATCATTACTGTGGACGGGGAGCGGGTGGAGTTTGGACCACTGCAGGCCGAGGTTCTGCCGGGCATAGCCCGTGTCATGGTGCCCAAGTAGTAGCCGGAGGAGGCGGATGACGACCACGAAGCAATAGTTAACTCAATATAAGAATCTCTGCATTTGTATCTGTAGCTAATACTACTTAGGGCCTAGAGTTGTGTGCATTCTTTCAATTGTTTTTTGTGGCGGAGTTCTTGCTTCTGCCAATCGAATCGTGTATTGTTAACATTTTAAAATTTAACTGCAGTTATGAACGAAATATAAACGTGTATATAAGCGAATGTTAATTATTTATTCTTGGATATAGTAATTTAAATAAAACTAAAATTTAAATTCAACTGTCATGAAGTTTAACGGTATATTTCTAGTATTTAGCTTGTGGTATACATTTGGTATATTGGGCCAAACTTCTCAACGGTCACACTGGTCGGAAAAGTGAAGAAAAGAAAAAACAAAACAGGCTGCGAAAAAAACATTTCAAACGCAAATTAATTGCCGAGCTAGCATTTAACAGCAGTGTCAGCGCATTCCTTCCTCAAATCCAGGCTCTCGACTGAGGATAGATACGAATTAAGCCATTAGAAATCGTGTCAAGCGCTGCAATATGTCGTCCGAGGAGCTGGCGCCAATCAACGAGCAGGACCTCAAGGATCTGAAGGAGCGCATGAAATTGATTGTCGACGCTGATCCAAAGCAGTATCAAAATGAGTTTTCGCTACGCCGCTATCTGCGCGCCTTCAAGACCACGGATGACGCATTCCAGGTGAGCCGCCAATCTATCCTAATTTGGAAATGTATAAAAAATTATTAAAGCCCCGACTATGAGGTACCTGGTGGGTAAAATACCTAACTAGAAGTTGTTTTATCTACCAGAAAATGCATTGTGAGCTTAATTTTGCATTCCAAGGCATTCAATTTAGTTTTAGTTAAGCTTAATTCATAAAATAATATAAGAATATTTACAATTTTCTTAATAAATTTAGTCATATTAAGGGAACAGATTACATTTTAATGCATAATTTTACTGGAAAGTATAAAAATAGTCTGCATACCAAATTTCATAACATTAGCTGTACCAGTTTCCAAGATCTCATAGGTTGAATCAGCTAATGAGGCTTATCGGGAGCTTTAAATGCCTCTAGAGGGTAGGGAAAAATGTATATTTATATTCGAATTTTATGTATATATGTAAATGTATAAAAATTTATTATTTAGTCTAATTACACCCCATTAAAACCAGATTTTTAGGGCCAAAGTTTAGAGAATCTTACTTTTAATATTCGTTTTAATAAGAAACAATAATTTATAAACATAATTACCAGCAACTAAAGATGCTTTATAATGTTTTCCATATCTAAAGAGATTTTTAAGAGCCTTATATGTATTTTTGCTCCTTTAAAACATTGACTAATATCCCAACTTTTCCTCCCCAGGCCATCCTAAAGACCAACAAATGGCGCGAGTCTTATGGCGTGGATAAGCTGGTCGATATGGATCGCAGCCACATGGAGAAGAAGGCTCGAGTCCTGCGCCATCGCGACTGCATCGGTCGTCCCGTCATCTATATTCCGGCCAAGAATCACAGCTCGGAGCGGGACATAGACGAGCTGACCCGCTTCATTGTGTACAACCTTGAGGAGGCCTGCAAGAAGTGCTTCGAGGAGGTAACCGATCGCCTGTGCATCGTCTTCGATCTGGCCGAGTTCAGCACCAGCTGCATGGACTACCAGCTGGTCCAGAATCTCATCTGGCTGCTGGGCAAACACTTCCCAGAGCGTCTGGGCGTCTGCTTGATTATCAACTCGCCGACACTGTTCTCCACCGTTTGGCCGGCCATTCGTGTCCTGTTGGACGATAATACCGCCAAGAAGGTCAAGTTCGTGGCTGATGAGGTGGAGCTGTGCCAGTACCTTATCCCAGATATCCTGCCGACGGATATGTAAGGCAAGGACCAAGGATCAGGCGTCACTTAGTCTTAGACATATCTTCAAAAAAAACAAAAAACAAAAGAGGCCCGAATCCAGTACCGAAGACACGCAGCTTCTGAGAGAGCTTCTAACCCCAGTACAGTACTCGTCATATGTGTAAATCGATGTGTTAAACAAGTTGATTGTAAAATGTATTTTATTGGACACAACACTATTAGTACAATGGCAAACTATTTTAGATAAAGGTTTATCTTGTTTACGGCAAGTGTCTAGAATCTACTATATACCTGAATTCGTACCTATATACTACTATATATACTATATATATATGTAAATGTATTTATGTATATGCAAGTGTCTATGTGTACAGCAAATAAAGTTGTCAAAGAAAAGCTTTAAAGATTATGGGCGATGAGGCACGGCACACGTGAACCGGGTCGATAGTGCTCTAATTTTAGCTGGCTTATCATTATCAGCATGTTTGTGATAAGAATCATAACGGCCTCTGGCTGGCATGTTGTTATTTTTGCTTTTGCTTTTGCTGTTTTCAAATTTTTGCACCGATTAGGGTTGTCGTTGCGATAGCAATCGTTGGTGTGTTTAACAACACTGTTTTGGGCTTTGCATTTTGTCTGTTTTATAGCTAAATTAAAATGAGAAATAAATACATTAAAAATAAGATTTCTGCTTCAAAATTTAAATATTTGCTTCATAGAACATTAATTATCTAACTTTCGCTTAAATAATTATTTAAATTTTGAAGCATAAGATAAACTAATTTCCACTTACATAAATAAAAATTAAATAATTATTTAAATTTTGAAGCATAAGATAAACTAATTTCCACTTACATAAATAAAAATTATAATTTGAAGCAGAAATCTTGTTTAAAAAATGTTATTTGATATTACTAAATACTAAAATAATTATTTTAATGATTGTTTTTTCGGGCTTAAGAAAGCTAAACAAAATTATAATAATATTATATATTACATATATTTCAAACTTTAAACAGAAGATGGGTATCAATTTTTTATTTTTTTGTTTGTTTTTATTTATTACTTTATTTTCTTCATAAATAAAATATATTTTCTTCAGTGTAGCCTCACTAAATACCGCCAGATTCTAGCTATTTTCAAGCTAAACAATCCGAGCTCCCTCGCGAACAGGTGACAACCCTGGCGCCCAACTGGTTATCATCTGGACGCAAAACACAAAAACAAAAGTCGAGCACTTCTTGATAAGGAAATCTGAAGCGCGCACTATGAGACCTCGCCGTAGCAATAACAATAACAATAACAGTTGCAATAACACCAGCAGCGAAATGGATAAGTCGATCCGCTCGACGTTCACGTCCAAAAATCAGTGATCGACGAGGCGTGCGCTGCGAAACATGTCGTCGTCGGCGCATACAGAAGCAGCGGCCGCTCGAAAAGAGGCCCAGGATGTGGGGGCAGCAGTTGCGGCGCCTTACAAGGAGGCCAATGGTGGCAGAGGAAGAGCCTTTATTGCCGCCCTGGACGTTGGCACCACCTGTGTGCGCTGCTTCATTCTGGACGAAGGCTGTGTGGTGCGGGGTTCAGCAGTGGATGCAGTAAGTGGTGCTTCGCTCGCGCAACCAGCGGGTGCAAAGTTAATTGGCTAAATAACTTGAAACGTTTTATGACCTTTGTTGTAATTATAGGTGAAGCTGCTGAATCCACAGCCGGGCTTTTTTGAGATCGAGCCAGAGAGCTTGTGGCGCAAGATTGTCAATGTGATAAGGCAGGCGGTGAAGGGTGAGTGTGCGGGGGGGTGGCTTGGGAGGGAGGGAACCCATTAAAAAGCGTAAGATGGGAATTAATTTAAAATTTAATTTGTTTCGTAAGAAGCAAGGGGAAAGAAAAGAAATAAAACTAAACAAAGAAAGATCTTTGTAGGGAAGTGTTTTAAGGTAGGAAATGGTTTTAGCTTGAGTTATTAATAGACTCACCAGTATATTTATAACATATTCTATTTAAAAACTTAATTAAAACTACCAAATTACTTTTTTTTAGTACCTTTACCAACAAAGTAATGATATTAGCTATATTTTTTGTGATTAAAATTTAAAAAAAAAAAACCCTTCTTTTTACAGCTGCCAAACTTACACCCGCCGACATCACCTGCCTCACCATCTCCACGCAGCGCTGCACCTTTCTCACCTGGGATCATCGCACTGGCGACTACTATCACAATTTTATTACCTGGAAAGACCTGCGTGCCGACAAACTGGTAGATGATTGGAACTCCAGTTGGACAAAGCGTTCGATGAATGGTTTTTCCTATGCCCTGTACTTGCTCACGCGACAATCACGTTTCCTGGCCGGCAGTGTGCTCAAACTGATGAATGGCCAGGTGACGCCCAGGTTGCTCTACGAGATTAAGCACAACAAAAGACTGCGAGAGGCTTTAAGCAAGAAAAGAGCTCGCGTGGAGCTACTAGACTCCTGGATTCTGCACAAGCTAAGAGTGGGCAAGGGGCAGGACAAGAATGTAGATGTAGAGCATATAACCGATGTTACCTCCAGTACGGCAACAGGATTGTATGATCCCTTCACGCTCACCTGGTCGCCGTTGATAAGTTGGCTTTTTGGAATCGATGTAAGTGAGGAATTTTTTTTAATTTTTTATCTTTAAATTGATTTCTTTTAGACCAAAATCCTTCCTCGCGTGGTGGACAATGGCTACAAGGGCTTTGGTCATGTCCATCCCACTGCTTTTGGTCCCGAGTGGTCGGACACTAAGATACCCATAGCTGCCTCACTTAGTGACCAAACGGCTGCCATTTGGGGTTCGCAATGCTTCAAAAAGAACGATGTCAAGGTCACCATGGGCACTGGAGCCTTTCTTAACCTGGTCACGGGTCCCAAGTGCCATGCGGCCATCACTGGGTTGTATCCATTAGTGGCCTGGCAGGCTCGCCATGAGGAGGCCATTTACTGCATTGAGGGTGCTTCACATGATTTTGGTACCGTGGTCACTTGGGCGCAGTCCTGCGAGCTTTTCGAGAATCCAGCGGATACGGCGGCCATAGCAGAATCTGTGGCTGATACCAGCGATGTATTCTTTATGCCTGCCTTCAGTGGTTTGGGTGTGAGTTTCAACTAGTTTTGAGTTTAGAGATTACAGCTAATCCACTTCTAACTTATCTTGCGACAGCCCCCAGTGAATGATTATCGATCAGCAAGTGGCTTCATTGGCCTTACACCGTCCACAACCAAGGCGCATATGGTGAGGGCCTTGCTGGAGAGTATTGTATTTCGTTTGGTCCAACTGATAGAGGCGGCGGAACAGGAGACCTCTCAGCAGCTTGAGATGATTAGGTAAGGTTTTTTTTTGGAGAATTGAAATGGAATTTCTATTAATTTCTCTTTTCTTACAGAGTTGATGGTGGTGTTTCTCGCAATGATTTCGTTTGCCAATTCCTAGCCGATCTCAGCCAGCTGAGAGTGGAGCGGGCTGAAAACTCCGAAAGCAGCATTATGGGTGCCACCTTTATGGCAGGCCTCAACCATGGCATTTGGCGTAATGTGGAGGAACTCAAGTGTTTCCGGCAGGTGGAGCGAGTCTTTGAGCCGCGACCCAAGGAGCATCCAAAGTTAGTGGCCCGCATGGACAAGTGGAGCAGGGCCATAGCCCGTTTCAGTGACTGGTACTAAATTTCATACTTTACTTTATATTTTTTCTTGTTTGTTAAAAGCTAAAAAGTCATTAAATACTAAGGTAATTCGGAGTGGTGGATAAAAATGCAGTCTTTGCTTAGTTGAAGCGTTGCTGGAAATTCTGTTGCTGGTTGAACATCATTTGTTGTTGTTGCTGCTGCTGCTGCTGTTGTTGTTGCTGCTGCTGTTGCTGTTGTTGTTGCTGCTGCTGCTGAGCCTGCTGCTGCTGCTGGTGATGGAAGTCCTGCTGCTGACCAGCACCAGACAACCTAACACGCTTGGCATTTGGTTCAGAGTTCATTTGCTGCTGCTGCTGCTGTTGTTGCTGCTGCTGTTGCTGCTGCTGTTGTTGTTGCTGCTGCTGCTGCTGCTGCCGCTTGTTGTCCGACTTGTCCTCCTGGTCATCATCGGTTAGAAACTCACGCTTAGGATAGGGTATAGGGCAGCCAGCAAACACATCCTGCGTTGGCAACGGCTCCTCCTGGAAGTACTGATCCTGCATTGCCTGCTCGGAGGTAATACGCTTGTTGGGATCCATCAGCAGTAGCTTTTGCAAAAGATGAAAAGCCTTGCTATCCGGCTTGATTTTATGACGCTCCATATACTTGGCCAGCGAGCAGGTGGAGTAGGTCGAGCGCTTAAAGTCCTTGGTCAGCGTGTGATGCTCCGGCATCTTCTTGATGTCCTCCCAGTCCTTGTCCTGCGGAAAGCCCATCACATTGAAGATGCGATCCAGCTGGTCGTGATGATACGGATTACTCGTCTTGATGTCCTCCTGCCGGCAGTGGAATATCGGCTCCGAGGTGAGCAGTTCGGCAAAGATGCAGCCAATAGCCCAGATATCGATGGCCTTGGTGTAGTGGCGAGCTCCGAGCAGTAGCTCCGGGGCGCGATACCAAAATGTGACCACCACGGGATCCAGATCCGCCAGGGGTTTCAGTGGAGCATTAAACAGACGTGCAAAACCCATGTCGGCGATCTTGACACGTCCGCGTTCATTACCATCCCCCATCACCAGGATATTGGCTGGCTTCAAATCACGGTGCAACACCCAATTACTGTGCAGATAGTGAATCCCGTCAAGGATCTGGTAGAGCAGACTCTTCACCATGCCGCGCGGCACCACCACCTGCTTCTTGGTGGCCTTTGCCGCCCGATGGAACTTGATGATGTGCCACAGGTCATGCTCCGCGTAGTCAATCAGCAGGAACACCTTGCGGTCGTTGTGCGAGAGGAAAACCCGGATGAGTGTGATTACATTCTGGTGCTTTAGTTCGCGCAGCAGGGCAATCTCGCGACAGGCGGACATGGACAGTCCGGTGCCATCGATCTGCTTCAATGCATACTCCTTGCCATCGCTGTGGGTTTTGGGAGAAATGCTTAAATGCTTAGGTTTCATGGCCAGATGCTGGGACTCTCACCTCGTCTCCTTCCACTTGGCCTTGTATACGTGGCCGTAGGTGCCTCGTCCCACCTTGCAGCCCTCGTAGTTGAACAGGTCCTCCACCTTGGTCCTCTCCATCTGCGTTTTCATCTTAAAATCGTAGTCCATTTTGTATGAAATTTGCCAATTTCCAAAGTTTGTTTATAAATTTTGCTGCCGCCAGTCAGCTGTCTGCCGATAACAAAGCGATAACACCGGCGATAGTGATGGCGAAGTATTAATTTAGCTATTTTCCCACTAGATTTCTGGGTATCGTTTTTACGTGTATAATAATAATAAAAAAAATTGTTAGGGGGAAATTTTAGCGACTTTTTCGAAGCTTGTATTATTTAAATTAGGTAAACCTCGCTTTAAATATGTTTAATTTAATTTGTTTAAAAATGAAAATTGTATTGGTTTGAGTCTTTGCTAGAGTGTTAATTATCGATTACAGATAACCAACCAATCATCGATTTTCTGTCGCTTTTTCACCATCTCTAACAAGTTGGCAAAGTTTTCGAAATAATTTCGAATTTTTTGTGAAAAGAAAATATGGAATTAGATATCAAGCCAGCCGACCTGATAACCTGCGATATATGCGGAAGAACAACCCGTGATAATGAAGAGGAGACCTTGATGTTTGGCGAGTGGATGCGGCGCATGCAGCTGAAAGTGCACTACTTTTGCCTGGTGAGTACCAAACATGTCACCCAAAAATAAAACACAAAACGTACTCTTTGTTGTTTCCTTTGCCTTGGGGCAGCTGCTGTCCACCAATCTGCCTCAGCGGGGCAGTGATACCAGCGGAATAATGGGCTTCCTGGTGCGCGACATTCGCAAGGAGGCGGCCGAAGCCCGGAAAAGGATGTGCGTCTACTGTCTGAAACCAGGGGCCACCATCAAGTGCAAAACGTGCGGCCAGTACTTCGATTTGGTCTGCAGCGTCGAAAATCACTGCACGACGCAGTTCTGTCATCAGTTCCCCAGCTACTGCAGAGACTGCACGCCCATGGACGAACACATGCAGCAGTTGGTAGTCAAGCCACCGAAGGACGTCATTTGCGACATCTGCTTGCTGCGAATCTCGATGTTCGGGCCCCATCACATTGTCTACCCGGAGTGCTGTCGCCTGGGCTTTGTCCACAAGGTGTGCATGCGGAGGTACGCCTTTTCCTCGGGCTACTATCTCACCTGCCTGTGGTGTCGCTCGATAAAGTTCCGGGAAACCATACGCATGCAGAGCATCTTTGTCCCTGACCGCGATGCGGTGTGGGAACTTCAGAAGAACGCCTACCGGGAGCTGCATATGCGCATCCTACGCTGCGACGAGAATGAGTGTCTGTGCAGCAAAGGAAGGAATTACAACCAGAATGCCTGGTGTATAAACGCCTGCCAGGTGTGTGGCTCCACAGGAGCTCATGCCAGATGCTTAGCGCAGTCGATGCACCTACGTATGGGAATGGAACGCATCAAGTTCACGTGCAACGGCTGCAAGGAAGTGGAGAAGAAACTAAAATCAAAAGTAAAAACCCCAATTGCGAAGAATAAGGGGGATCAAGTCGACACCTCTTTCTTCATGACCAAGGTGGGACCAAAGTTGCCCACCTTGGCTGGCCACACCGAAACCGAGGGTCCCTTGTTCTCCGAGGATGAGTCGGATTTAAGCTCAAATGAGAGCTATGTCACAGTGGTTCCCAACAATTGCCAAACCACGCCAAGCTTTATTGCACCCAGCAATGCTTCCAAGAGCTCTATAGCATCGCCACCGCAGGCGCCGGCAGTGATTGACCTTGCAGAGGAGGAGCCGGTGCCTGAGAAACTTTTGGCCTTGCGCGAATCCTTCGACTGCCCGGGCGAACCCTTCTTTTACCTGGTGATCTACGAGTTCGATGGGGAGGGCACGTGCAAGGGTTCCTGCACGTTGCGCTTCGATGAGAAGGACCCCAGGATCCAGGATCGCTCGGAAGAAGCCTTGCGGCGACTTCAAATTCGGCCAGAGGATGTTTTGTTTCGCAACAAGGACTGCGGTATATATGCCATAGTTCACAAATATCAAGACAAGCCTTAAAAATAATTATTAATGTGAATGGTTGAATCTGAAAAAATGTTTAATTTTATCTGCAAACAAACCAGTCAGATCTATTAAGTTTTCAAGTACTTTTATGGATTTAAGAAAGAAAAATAATTTTAAAAAATAATAAAGAGTGATTTTATTTTAAAAGAAACTTATGTTAATTTTTCCTGAAACGTTTGGCATTAGGGTAAGCCTTAACATTAATAATAAATAATAATATATATTATTAGTTTATATATGAAAAGTTTAATTTTAAAATTTATTTGAATTTTAATTTTTAAGTTTATTAGATTATGGTATTATTTTATCTTCAAGAAATGTAAGCCTTTTCAATTAAGTTAACAGAAAAATAAATAAAAGTTTAGTTGTTTTTTCGGAAAGAGAAAGTTCGATTCTGTACCCTATATATTTTATTTTCACCTAAAAGACTTCTTAAAAAAATAAACCTAACTAAATGTAAAATAAAAGAATACAAAAAATACACTCAGATATATCAAAAAGATTTAAAGATTAAAAATATATTGTACGATAAATTTTGTAAAAAAAAGTAAGTTAAAAATATTATTATTAACTCTAAGTAATACATTATTATTTATTGTTTTTGCTGATTTTTTATTTTTATTTTTAAACTTTCAGCTACCAACACAATTCTTTGGCTTTCTTGAGCTTTCATGAAAAGCTTTATTTACGAAGAGTTGGCAGCACCCAGCACGTCAGAGCAAGTTCGTAACAGTGATGTTATTCCCGCTCTTTTCCCGTCAAATTCAGCTTATTATTAAGTGAAATAAATTTTTTAGAAAATTAAAGCAGACTTCTAATGATTTTTTGTTTCTTGACGAAATATCGATCCACTGTATATATGTAAATCTAATCTAATTTAAGATATTGCAATTTAACTTTTATTTTATTCGTCATTATTTAAGTTTGAAAATAAAACTTATTTCTCATTAAGCTTTTGTCTTTGCTTTTTTCCCTTGGAATTAAGCTTTTTTAGCTATTTATTTTGGGTAATCTAGCTTTTTTGCTCATAAAAAGTGACATCACTGGTTCGTAAGTTAGATTTTGGTTCGTCGCGCGTTCGCACATGCGCGCGCGCACAGTTTATATTCCGATCGCGGCCGTCTTCTCCATTTCCCTCTCGCGCTAATCAGTTGGATCTGCGTATTTTGCGGCTAATTTTCAACTCAAAGAAGTGAAAAAAAAACAACGAAATCAAGCAAATAATTGAGTAATTAAAGTTAAATGTAAGAAAGAAGTGCCTTGTGTTTTTGTGTAACGGTCAGCCAAATGGATTTGGAGCCAAGAAATTAAGTGATTGCGGCAAAAGTGTTCCACTAAATTGATAATGGCATAGTTTTGAAAGCCTAAAAGCATCTGGGTGGCGATTAACTGACCGATTTGAGATTTAATGCGACAGGCAGGAAGCAAATATCGAAAAGTCATTCAAGTGGCTGGAATTAACTTGCAATATTTTCCACCAGCGGAAAAGAAAGTTTGATTTAGGAGAATCGGAAAGAGATAACACCTAAAGAAATTAAGCGGGATATTAATTTGTGTGGTTTTTATTAAAGAGATTTTATTTTGTTAGGAAAAACTAAAAAAAAAACTAAAACAAATAAATATAAACCAATAAATAATAGTAAACATTCGAGATTAATTAAAATTTCAAGCATCGGCTATCCAAAGTAGTGATCTTTCGCCTCATATCGCAATACAGATGATCTCACTGGATTATCACATATGTATTTATGAGCAACAAATGACATCAACTAAAAAGGAAAATTCAATTGTTGATCCAACCAATATTAATAACGACATTTACCTAATACATAGTTAAATATTTTTCCAAATAATGAACAAATCACAGTTCTCTTTAGTTTAAAACCTAAAAGTGAAAGAAATTTATAATTAACATGTACAAATGTATATAAAAAATAAATTATTAATGAAATATTTTCAATAGAATAATATAATCCACTTTTTTCGGCTTATAATTTTCTTGTTAATATTTAAACTCCCCGATTTTTCAACCCATCTTTGTATATTTAAATATTATTACTGCCGAAGAATAACCATAAAATAACAACAAATTAACGGAAGTCTAAATTAGTTAATTAATTTACTTTCCTCCTGTACAAATTTCATTGAACTTTTACATTCAATAAAAAAACCAGTGGCATCCAAAATAAAAAATAAACCTAAGAAAAAATCCAATCAACACCAGTTGCGACTAGTTACCCGTTGCAAAAATTGGCAACTTCCTTCAATTGGGCGCCAAGTCATTAGCTGCCCCCCCAACTCCTTACCTCCCCGTTTACCCCTTACCCCTTGGGAGCCCACTCGAAGTACCGCTATGACTAGACAGGCCTTGTCCACATATTTCTTTATTTTTTTTGTTTTTTTTTTATTTTTTTTATTTGTATGCAACCATTAGCCGCCGCATCAACAAACGAGACACACACAGATACACGCAGGTGGATCGCTGGGGTAGAGGTGAAGGGGAAGGGACCTGGTGACGTTTGCTCTGGGGCCCCTTCACTTTTTGTTGTTGCACTGCAAGAAATAATATTTATACATATACCTATGTACTTTCTTCGTGTATTAGTAACCACTTCCTTAAAGTCCAGTTAAGGTGGCAGTTACTTAACTGTCGGTTTAATTTAACGAATACTTAGTGAATATTGGTCCTTTCTTCGTCTTTTTTTTTTATCTATTTTAACTTTCTGAAAGAGCTTTTGATTTATTTAAATGACATTTATTTGTCTCATAAATATTAATAGGAAATTAAGAAATAGGAAAATATATTCTTTATCTTCGATTATCATACTTTTACTGATAAAGAAAGGATATTTAAAGTCCCTGTTGTTTTATTTTAAATATTGTCGATTCGATAAAGCTTAGTAAACCCTAAAAACCTAAAAAAACCAGTATTATTTTATTTTAGAATGCATTTAATACCCCATTTAATTATAGAAGCCTTGTGTGATTTGTCTCAGTGTGCTGGTCGTCTTTTTTTTTCGTGGTTGGATGAAAAAGTTGCCGCAGCAAGTGCAATTCGCGATTCGCATTCCGCTGGCCGAAAGTATCTTTGGAGTTTTGCATCTTGTGGATGTCTGCCGCGCTTAACTGTAAATTGAGGCATGTGCCTCTCGCTCCCTCTCGTTCCATCTTTCTCTCAATCTCAGTCTCCGTGCTCTGAGCGCTCTCTTTTGTTTGTCAAGTTCAATGTGCGTTGACAATTTTCCCCATTTCCAATCCCAAATGGGCGCCGTTTTCCACATTGATTGTGTGTGTGTGTGCGTACTTCTTGCACTTGGTGCCTCCTCATTGTGCTTGTGCAACTGTGCGTGTATTTTAATTTATTTTAAATCGAACGGCAATTTAAATTTAAAGCTAAAGGTAGTCAGTGATTCAACCCGGAACTTGGAGAGTGTTTGGATTTTAGTTTTTCTGCTTTTCAGGCAATGTATCTATGTATCTACGTATCTAAGTATCTACGTATCACCATCGCCGTCTCGAACGCTAACGCAAACGCAATGCATAAATCAGCCAAAGGAAAGAAAGAAGAAAAATCTTTGCCTCGTTTTTTGTTAGTTTTTGTGAAAGCGCAAGTCGTTTTGGCTCTTTGTGTGTAGCGTAATTTTTACACTTTTACCAAAGAGAAAGAAAACTGAAAGATACATAGATACTGTATCTTTACATACGGCATGCTGCTGCTCATAAGCATCTTTTCTCTATTACCAACCCCGACATACACGATTCCATTCGTTGTTGTTTGTCTTTAAGCCGCTTAATTGAAAGTCTCGACTTGACTTATGACTTTGAAGAGGAGCTAAAAATATATATACAAATGTATAAAAAAAGAAGAGGCTTTCCCAGAGAAACGAACAAATTGGAGTTACATTTTATTGATATGAGAGAGGAGACTCTTGAGCTTTCAAAACAAGCCAATTTCATACCAAAGTTTTCAACAGTTTCTGCTAGTGCAATAAATCATAAATAAATTCAACTAAAACATAACTAAAGTGTATAAAAAATATGCAAGAAAAGCTAATAAAAAGTGCCTAAGCAAATGTTTTTATTTGCCAATCAATGTGCATGTGCTCAAAAATCAACAAACCGACAATCAGAATAAACCGACTACAGACAAGCCGCTAAATAAGGTAAGCCGTACGAAAATTTATTTTAATAATCTTTGCCCAGTTTAGTCTTTATTTATATTTATTTGTTAACTCGTTTGCGATGTCTATTAACGGCATTCAACGCTCCGGGCTGTGAGCTCATCTCGCAACTCAATGATATTCATTCTGATCTGAGACCGAAAACTTGTTCGCTCGCTGATTCACATTTTTCACAGCTCCGTTTTTTTTTTGCCCTGTTTATTTACAGTTTACAGTTGTGCGGTATTGTTTGACTTTGCATATCTTGACAGGCACATTCAAATATTTAATCAGTTAACTGTCTCGGTTTGCTTTCCAAATCGCTGCACATCTTTACCCACCCGCACCTGCCGTGTTTTCAGTCCCAATGTCAAGGTTGGCATTGTTATCGTTGTCTTGGTTTGCTTGGCTAAACATTTCTGAGGTTCAGAGTTAAATACCAAAAAAATAAACAAATAAAAGATAAAATAAATTTTAAAAATGCCCAAGTAGCCGGCTTATTGCCAATTGTCTGCTGCTAATTGAAGCTCAACACTTCTCAAGTGGAACGAACGCCCCGTCGTTGTATCTCTCTTTTATTTTATTGTATAATTTGTAATTGCTTCATTTTTCGGACAAGCCATAAGAGATATTTTACAAAAATAAATTAAGTGTGGCGAGCAATTAGTTGAGTCTTAAGCTGGCTATTTACAAAACGTAGGCAGATGAATGGCTGTCGAAGACGATGGGAACGTGCTCTGAGATCTTGGCGGGTAATGAAGATTTTTTAAAGATTACAGCAGGTATATAAAAGGGAATTATCAGACATTTTACGTGATTTATTTTTGATGAGTTTCCGTGTAAATATAGGAAAATATCGTATCATTTTGTGTAGAGTTGAAAATATTTATATTTTTAAAATAAGAGTATGATATTTTTATATGTTTTTTTTGTTAGTTTAAAATTGTAAAATCCTCTTAAAATAAATAAAATGAAATATTTTTAATATTCCTTTTAAAAATACAATCTACAAAAATATTTCTTCAAAATAAAATAAAAATATATATAAGTTTTCAAGCAAAATTTGAATATAAACATATTTTGTAAAGTCTCTTTTCCATATTTTATTCTTCTTTTTTTATTTTTTTTTTAAATATAATAATTAACTTAAAAGCATCACCATTTTTCAAGGTTATGATTAAGTATCCATAATTGTGTCAAATGCATCTATCAACATCTGTTGGAACCGCCAGACTTTAACATATTATTAACCATATAAATATCTACGAAATTGTTGGTCAATTAATAAGCCATTAGGGCAAATCTTTAGTTCCAGCCTAGAGCAAAAAAATAGAAGGCTATAGCTAGCATTTATCAATACCGTTTGCTATTCTTTTGGGTTTCTTTTTTTTTCTAAGAATTTTTGCCCCAGACCCGAGATGAGAAACCGTTAAGCATTTCACCTGGAGCAAGTCACAGAGAAGAAAGAGAAAAAAAACTATCATAAATTTGACTTTTTAATGTTAATAAAACATTTTTACGAGTCTTTTATGTGTGAAAATTACGCAGAAGGGCATCAAAAATAAACGAGACCACGAGCTGCGGAACAGTTAGCCAGCTGCTGGCAGGTGTAAAAGCCAAGTTAATATAATACGTAATTACGGCAGCCTCAGACGAGGCTGTGTGCCTACAGCACACACATACCTTACATTTTTGCTTCAACTCTCTACTGGGAGTTCCCTTCCTAAAGAACACAGGCAGAAATCAGTACTTGAAACTATTTGAATAAAAATTTTATATGACTTTCTGAAAAGCTAACGGATAGAAATTGTTGAAAAATATTTTCCGAGTGCATCTTTTACCTCCGGATCATGACTTGGAGAAATGTGTGACTTTGGTGTGAGGTGACAACGCCGGAGAAAGAGAGAAACTAAACCGAAACTACTGAATAACAAGTGTAGAACAATAAGACGCAAGACGGTAGAAAACTGGCCAAGTAGCTGGAACGCCGGCAGCAGGTCACTGAACTTAGCCGGACGACGGACGCTTCTAATATATATTTTACACCAAGGCATTAACAAAAGCAAGTCCCCCTTTTCAGAGCCATGATAGAGCGGTATTAAGTTGGCCAGTCTTGTGTATATAGTTCTTTTTCTTTTGTGTTCCGTCAAAGGCTTTTATTTATGTTGGCCAAAAAGTAATGCTTGGTAGATCATAAAACTTGCTAATATGGGTAATTTTAGGTATTTTTTATTTCGATTTTGCGTATTTTTGTTTATTATGTCACATGCCTACTTGTGGGTGTGAATTGGGGAACCTGTTCTGGAGATGAGTCAGTTTATGATTTTTTTTATCATTGATTGATTTAAGTTAGATTTATAATTTCTAGATATTTATTGTGCCAAGGAAGCAAGGCTTTTAATTTTATTTTTTAACTAGAAAATTTTCTGTTTACTTATAAGTTTTAATAAGGAATTTATTAATGTTTATTTTAAAGCAATAAATGTATAAAAATTTCCCTCTTTCAAATATTCAATCGTTATGATTTTGTAAGTTTTTAAGCTCTCAGATAAATTTTTGTTGTTCATCAGTGACTTCAATCCGCTTTGCTGTACTTTGCTTAGATCCTATTCTCTGGCATTCTAGAACGCTCCCGAACAAATTGCGTTATAATTGATGACACTCTGTGAAATTGCTCTCTGCCGGCGTAGAATGTCCGGCTATGAACCGCTGCCAATAACTGTAACCAACTTGACGAACCTCGTTCCCATTAGCGGCAAACTCAACCACTTGCTTGACCCACTCTGGAGCATCCACCACACACAGTACACGATGCCGTACGGTGCCAGGCTATATACCATGTCATCAGACGACGTCGATGGTTAATCGGCCGGCGTTCTCATTACGCTGGCTGCCGCGGCCATTTCCGCACCTACTTAGCCGTGTGTAATCCCTATTGACCCCCATTTCCGTGTTGGCCAACTGGTAATGCATCCATCCTCCTCTTTAAACCCTTTGCATGTGCAACCCGATGGATGGATGCAACAATTGGTATTGCCCAGTTGGCCTTTTCATTAGCTTCAGTTTCAATTTGCTATTGGCTGCGAGTATTTTCTGTTTTCTGCCATTTCTGCCTTGGTGTTGTTTGGGCCAAGAAACTTGTTTATGGCTCCTACAAGAATGTGGAAAGCAAAAAAGCCAAAACGAAACGAAACGAAGAAAAAAAGAAGTAAACAAAACTGGGTTAAAATAGTTAGACAACCTAAAGTTGCAGTTTGCCGTTTCTGAAATATTGCATAGCTCGGGGGTCTGCTATTGAGTCTGGGTCTGGTCCCAAGAGCGTAAATACTAAATAATAAAAAAAAGAGATATGTACAAAACGGAAAACTCTGATGTGGAGTGTGTATTTGAGTGCTAAATAGAATGGAATGGAATGGAATGCTGCCTGCTGGTTATGGCAAGAACCCGATCATGCTCGGTGTACTCCAAATTTAATTGAGCAAAACAGATTTTTATTGGGTAGGAAAATCCAAGGGGAACTAATTTAAATTAAAGAAGATATAGCGAGGGAATTTAGAGGGGTATTTGGATATTAAATGGGAATAGAAAAGGTGTTTTGCAAGATTATGGAAGATGTACTCCTTTTAAAATTCAATCAAGTAAGTTTGCAAGTCACTTAAAGTATCATAAATAATTTTATTTTATAAAATATCGTATTATATATAAAAACAAAATATTTTTTTAATTTTTGTATTATTATTTGAACACAATTTATAACATGTTTGTGATTAATTATCTCCTTTATTACGTCAAATAAAATTATGGCCAGTGAATGGGTAATTTTTATTGTCTAGTACAACAAAAATTGGTAATTGTGTTAATTAAATAATAATAATATAGACTTAATCTTATTTTTTATTGAATTAAGCATTTAATATTTCAAAAAAAAATTAAACTAGAGCTGCACAATTTAAGCTTTAAAAGTAAACAATTAAAATATAATGCTTATTTAAATCTTAAAGATTAATAATCAATACTTATAGTTTATATAAAAAGGTAAATTTTTATTTTTTAAGATTTAATCCTACAAATAAATTTACTTAAATTATAATAAAAATAATTCATAAAATATTTCCCTAAAACTTATGATATATATTAAACTCTTTATTCATTTAATCAGAACAAATTCTAAATTTAAAATAGTTTCTAGTAGTCTTATGTACACAAATCAATTTAATTAAATTTTCAACAACTTGACTATACATTTTAGGAACTCCTCCTTAACCCTCATCTGCCGAAACCTAATCCATTTTATATTTTCGCCACAATTCGCGCCGGTTTGCATTGACTTTTGTGTTGGCTTGCGGAGCCACTGCACTTGCGCAAAAGCCCAGCTAAGCACCGAAACCCTACAAGAGTTAACCGAAACGAAACCCGTCTTGGGTATGGTCAGTAATGAAATAAAGCCGAACTGAGCCAACTATTGGCGGCTACTTAGTATGCCCGGCCCGAGTTCGACACTCTAAAAAAGGCGCAACGCAACGTTTCGGTTTCAATTGGATTGTTGGTGGTGGTGGTGGCTTATTAATTACCTCACAACCACACAATTGCGTGGCACATACAAAACACCCACCAGAAGGATAGACAGGGAGAGAGATCCGGGGACCTGGTGGGGCTTTTCAGTGGCTTTGTGTCTGTAGAACCCACAAAAGGCGTTGGACAGTGGCGGGTAATACGAGTAATCCGAAAATGGTTCCCCGGCTGATGAAGTCAACAGCCTGAACTCGTTTGAAGTTTAATTTCCCTCTATCTCTCTCTATTTCATTTATTATTTAAATTGAATTTTGATTCGCTATTTGGTTTTTCTTCATATGCGAATGAAGAGCTCAAGAAAATTGAGAGTGACTTTGTTGATTTTTGTACATTTATTTTTTTTTTTTGCAAACTCGTTTTTGCATATTTCTCTGTCGTTTGCTGTTGGTTACTTTCAAATGTCAAACGAAGTTGAAGGTGGTCCACAATGATATTTGATTTTTTCCTCGGCTACTCGTGTATAATATGATTTATATTGAGTCATGTTGGAAATGAACGCAGCAGCAGTGCCTTGAGAAAACAAAAGACTTGAGCAAAAAACTTGTTTTTGGATTTTGTTTTTCTTTTTTTACTTTTTTTAAATACTTAAAATAGCTATAAAAATAAGATAATAATAGAGTTAAATGAAGGTGAAGGAACTGATATTTAAAAGATTTTGGAAAATATATTATTTCTTATATACTGATTTATTCATAATTAAATAAAAATATTTTTTAATTATTATGATAGCTTGAACTCTAAATTATGATATTTTATTATGTGTAAATATCACAAATTTACATTGAGATATCCTTTTAAATTCATGAAACATAAGAAAAAATATTTTAAAAAATAATTTATCCATCATAAAAATTCAAAATAATTCTATAAATCGGTTCTTAATTTAAATTATTAAAAATAAGGCGTTGAAAGACAGTTTATCATATTTTCTTTTATTTAAACAAACCCAAATTTATTCAAGAAATTTATTTAAAATAATAGCGCCATTCAAATCAAAAGAGGATGTCTGGTGAAAACTCTGCAAAATGTACCTTTACACAAACCCAAACAAATTGCATATTAAAAACGCATTAAAATGTTTGACTTCAACCATTTATCATACCTTCACTTACGGATTCAATTAAATTCAATGCACGATGCGCAGAAAATCCGCAGATGGCAAACAATTCCAAAAGCGATTCCGAAAAGTCATAAGCAAAGTCGTGTCCCGGGGCTCGGGTGAAACTTAATGAAGCCTGAGAAAGTTGCTCAAGGCTCTACGCAGGTGACAATCATTAAAATAAAGCAACAAATAGCTAACTATCTAACAAAATACAATAACCACAAACAAAACTGAAAACTGCAGGAAAAACTCCGACATAAAAAAAAATGCGATAATTGCTAACAAATTTGTACGACAAGCGCATGCCAAACATGCAACAAAACAAAAGCCACAACGCGTTTGAAGAGCTCCTCTGACAGGCTTAAGGCTAACTAATTGCATTTTTATTTAGCTTTTCGGCCAGGTCTTAAGAACACTTTAAGCCAGACGTCAGCTTAATGCAACTTTTCCCTCCTGTCTTGCCTTAACTTCTGGTCTTAACCTGGTCTGCTGTGGTGTGTGTGTGTTGTTGCATCTTCTCGGTTTCTGCAATGACCCAGTTTTATGCAAGTGGAACGCTTTGACCAACAACTGCAACACGGCAACACAGCTATTGACCATAAATAGTAAGCCGTGGATCTATGGCCAAGTCGAAGAATAATGAAATAGGAGAGGATACCGTTCGAAAAATATCAAAAGTCTTAATGGGATTGTATTGGGGAAGAGGAGGTGGGTTTTTAAAGAGGTTTTTTGGTTAACAATTTGAATGAAGAAGTGGGTTTTAATTTGTTTAAGGAAGGAGTATTTCATTTAAAGAGTTTTAAATGCAAGTTCTTTATATGCATCTAGCTTATTTCAATGTTTTTAATATATATGAAACTACTTATTAAATTATTATAACATTTTTATTTATTTTTTAATAATATTTCGTAAACAAATGCAGCAATATCTAGTAATTATTGTTTTTATTTATATGAAAAGCATGCTTTTAGTTAAATTATTTTATATTTTATAACAGCATTATAATCATTCTTCCTGATAAATTTTTTATAAATTTTAATTTCTTATTTCTCTAATCTCTAAAATCTTTAAAATATCATCGATAACTTTTTCTCCAAGTCATACAAAAGTGGCTTCAAAAACAAACTCCTTTCCCCAAGACACACTCCACTCAATGGGGCTTCGACTTGAAGTCTTTCTCAATGAAGGCTTATAAAGAATTGACTCTGCCGGCCAGGTTTCAGGTTTCGTTCTGAGTGGAAGAGAGCTGGCAGAGTGGCTGAAGAGAGAGAAACCAGTTTCTTTTGGGATGCTGGAAGAACTTTCTTCTCATTGATTCTAGGCGGCCTGCATATAAATAAATAAATTAAGAGACTTTCTTTATGGCAGAGTGTGTGTGTGTGTGGTGTCATCATCTATTCAATTCTCGCCGTTGATCGGCTCCTAAGCTAACGCCTCACTTCGGCTGACCCAAATACTTGGTGGCTCTTTCACCATAGAGGTCAGAGCCGAAGACTGGGCCTGGTCTGGGCCTGGCTTTCGTGCACCTTGTGTCATTATGTGACTGGGTATCCGATCTCTCGGGTCTGTTGGGCCAACAAGCGGACAGATTATAAACACCAAGCCATTTACAAGTATTTCCAGTCCTCGGGCTCAAGCTCTTTCGATTATACGCATCTTTATCGGCATCTTCATTAGTTTGACCCAATTTCTGGGGAGTTCTTTTTACTTTCTATTTTCCCTCGATCATCTTAAGAATATATATATATCTTCTTTTTTTATGGGTCTCTTGTTAAGCTTTTGATTTGGGGAAGTCGATTTACTTTCATTTGAGGAAATCTCTTTCGTTTTTTTTTGATTTTATCGGTTATTATTATTATTATAGATGTGTGTGCCTGGGCGTTAGCCATGGCCACTTCCGTTTCGGTGGAGAAATGAAAACGAAAATTGGTAATAATTATTCAAATTTTATGGATAAACTGAGAGAAGGAAATTTAAATTTATAGAGAAAAGGAAATGATTATTAAAATTAGGTTTACTAAAAAAACTACTTAAATATTTTTCAATTTGATTCAAGACCAAACAGAATTAACCTTTATTAACCTCATGTGGTTAGTCTTTTTTGATGAAAAAGATTTCCTCACTTCACATGTGGCTTAACCTTTAATGTTCCCATCAACCTTTTGGCTCAACATTCGTGCTCCTATCTGGGTCGCATATTGCCAATTTCTTTTGGCCATAAAAATCCATTTATTTATGGGTCAAACCAAAACAAGAGTTATAAATCTCAAGAGCAACATATAAATCCCACAAATTGAGTGCTCTAATCGATCGGCTTGGGCTTCGATTTCGGGCGAATAGAAAGCTGATCGGACAATTAACATAATGATTTGATAAAGACAAAAGATGAAATCACTTTGTCGGCCATCAAAGTTCTTTCTTTTTTGCCAATATTTGATATTTTGGCCTGATATATATTGACAAATGGTTTCGGATGCTCGCTGTGAAACCAGGTCAAGTGGTGATAAAGGGCTTTCGTTGGAAGAAATCCGACTGATAAAATGATTTGATGGACAGTTTTAGAGGCTTCATTAACTTGTATTTAAATATTTAAATATTAAGATGGATCTGTTGGCCTATAAGAACCGTTAAGTGTCCGGGCCAGCTCCTCAGTTCTCGTTCGCTACGCGATTCGTTCGGTCGGTCGGTCGTTTCGCTGGAAATATGAAATTCGATCCGCCGTTTTTAATTCTCCTAGCTCTCCTAGGGAGTTGCCATCAGAGCTGGGCTGGCCGCCAATATAATTACAAGCCGCCTGGTCGCGGTTACTTCTACCCAAAGCCAGCAGCACCACCAGCAAGATTGCCACCTCTGCCAGTCAATGGATCTCTGGTTATACCCTCACCATTGCCATCACCACCGCCGGGCGTGCAATCGGACTTCATTGACGATCTGATCGAGGGCCATAAGCAGCAAATCTTATCGAATGTCCTGGGCGTGGCCAGTGAAACTCCCTCGGATCCGGTCTCATCTTCAACCGCCTCCCAATCCCAGCAATCCTCGCCAGCCGCCCCATTTCCATTTTCCCCCCTCGAGGGCGGTGGTGCCAAGGCGTTCCGCGTTAATCGCTGTGCCAGCTGCAGTGAGTTTGGGGATAATACCAATACCATGCTCTATAACACTCCATAGAAGTGGTTTGAGGTCTAGTGCCGGGGGAATGAAACGATCCCGGCTAATCGCTGGCTAATAATTGCGAATTTCGAGTTGGTTATTGTACGCCTATCGGGGGAAACGCATTAAATCGAGAAACGTGTTTGCGGAACGTGCTGTAAACATAGGCAAACAACTTAATTTTTTCCTTTTTTTCTAGCCATTTAAACAGAACTAATCGTTAAAGGTTATAACTTTGATGGTTTGGTAAGGGAAAAAGTGAAAAATTGTGCAGAAATCAACGATTAAAATATTAATAATTAAAGTCATTAAAGTCATATTTTATTAAAAAAAAAAGAATTAATTTTTGTACTATTTAAATCAAGAAATATTTCATTTTAAATTCAGAAAACTGTAAAAATTCTAAATACATTTCAGAAGAATTGTTTCTATCAAACAGAAGTCTTATTTATCGATTATATATCGCACCTTTAAAATTTCCATTCGTATATCGACTTTCGCGTTAAATATCGATACCTAAATTCTGATAAATCTTCTTTTAAAATTAAAACTAAATGTCTTATTAAACAGATGATTAATGGTTTATTAACAATTTATTTTCTTTTATAAGAAATTCCTAAATAAATATTTTTAAAAGCAATTTTAATAATACAATTTCAATCAGTTTCTCATTCGATAAATCAACAAAGTAGCCTCCGTTTCCCCCCTCGATTTCATTCCCCCTCGACTAAGACATTTTTCCATGCTGAAGACCACACAGAGATCCAAAGAACCCTGTCGAATCGCACAATCCTCTTCTTACAGCCTGCGGCGTGCCCAATGTGAATCGCATCGTGGGCGGCTCTCAAGTGCGGACGAATAAATATCCGTGGATTGCCCAGATCATACGCGGTACCTTCCTGTTCTGCGGCGGAACCCTAATCAACGATCGCTATGTCCTGACCGCCGCCCACTGTGTCCACGGCATGGACATGAGGGGCGTGTCCGTGCGCCTGCTGCAGCTGGACAGGAGCTCCACCCATTTGGGTATAACCCGATCGGTGGCCTTCGCCCATGCCCATGTGGGCTATGATCCGGTGAGCCTGATCCATGATATCGCCCTGCTGCGACTTGATCAGCCTATACCCTTGGTGGATCCAATCCGTCCCGCCTGCCTTCCCACCAACTGGCTGCAGAACTTTGACTTCCAGAAGGCCATTGTTGCTGGTTGGGGCTTGAGCCAGGAGGGCGGCTCCACTTCGAGTGTCCTGCAGGAGGTGGTGGTGCCCATCATCACGAATGCCCAGTGTCGGGCCACGTCGTACAAGTCGATGATTGTGGACACCATGATGTGTGCTGGCTATGTCCAGACGGGCGGCAAGGATGCCTGTCAGGTGGGTGTTTTGGAAATGAGTGGAATTTCCCTTTTAGATAAAGATTTTATCCTTCATTCCTTTTTCCTTTAATTAAATTTTTCTAGGGTGACAGCGGTGGTCCCTTAATAGTCAGGGATCGAATTTTCAGGCTGGCTGGTGTGGTGTCCTTTGGCTATGGCTGTGCCAAGCCCGATGCTCCTGGCGTATATACTCGCGTCTCTCGTTACTTGGATTGGATAGCAGTGAACACAAGGGACTCCTGCTATTGCATTAATTAATTTAGCCATAAAAAAGTGCTTATTTATTTATTAAAATTGCGAAAAAAAATGATTTAAATGGTTTATTATTTTGTAATTTAATTAAACATTTACAAACCATAAATTAAATTGCCTAATATATTTTTATTACTAAAAATTAGATCAGCCGCTGCCCACACAATCTTACAAAAAATCCAGTTCTCTTGTTCAATCGCTGAGTTATATTACTTTATTTTCTGACCCACGCAACTCCCTCTCAATCGACATCTGGTTTTACTTTCTTAATGCAAAAGAAATACAAAAAAAAGGTACAAATTTTACAAATATTTTGTGGAAACAGGTTATGGAAACCCTTTCACTTTTTAAACCCGCAAAAAAATCAATATAAATCGAACTTAAATCTTGAAAACTAAAGCCAAGGACATTGCCTGACACATTGTTATCACATTTGTGCCACAGGCTCTTCCTTTTGGATCCCTTGAAGTTGACAAAAGTTTTATCTTTATCCCTTTTCGGACCTGGTCTCGCCGGCCGACAGTTGTTTAATGGATTTTCAAGTTATTTCTGGTATTTTGTTGTAGTTGCCGCTGCTGCATGTCGCAGAAATACGGCGAAAACAAAGATATCTCGGCGGAGGAAAGAAACTCGTTTGTGGCTAGGGGCCAAAGAAAATGCCGCATAATTGCCGCCGCCACGGGGGCGGGGCCTTAAAGGGGAGGCCGGGCCGGGTCTATACCTAGGACAGGGACGGACATCAAGGGGATCAAGCAAAAGAGGGGATAGGAGGATAGGGGATATGGAGCCACCGAATCGACAATGTTGTCAATGCTGCCAGGCTGCCCTGGCATTTGATTTTATTTTTAACTAGACTATAATTGATGCCCGGCATTGCTGGGGTTATCGAGAAGGCAGCACGACACCAGAGGGGAGGGAAATCTGCGACAAAAATGAGGCGAGTTCAGGGAACAAGGTAGTTCATATATAGAAATGTACAACTAAAATTGCTCTGTGAGTTTTAATGAAATAGTACAAGTAAATGAGTTTTTCATTTAATTTGTTATACAATATTTTCTTTTTGGTTTATTTCTAAATATAAAATAGAATATATTAACAATTTTAAGCTTCTCGGAACAGTTTCTTTCTGCAGTATAAGCAAACTTGTTTGTTTTGATTTCATTTTAAAAACTTCATAATATTGTTAAATTCTAACAACTGTTGTGAAAGCGGTTTATAATTTTTCTATTTTTGTTTTTATTTATTATCCTATAGATAACATACTCCCATCATTCTTGGCCTAAAATATCAGCTAAAATTAGCCAAGATAATCAGATAAAACTTATTACGCTTGAAAATACTATTAAAATTAGTTTCGCGATAAAATTAACTTGCCAGAAACTAGTTTACCTTCAAATTTCTTGAATTCTTTTTTTTTTCTTTTGTGGTTTTTGATAATTTTATCAGATTTTTAGACTACCTTGAGACGAAGAGGGTTTTACTACGCTTCGCTGGCTAATTTAACATAATTCTCACATAAATCTTCAGCGAGTTTGGGTAGAGAAATTTTCACGCCTCGCTGAGGGCAAAGCAAAAATCCATTTCTGGGCTTAATTTCCTTAGCTTTTTTTGGTTTATATATTATGGCAAGGAGTAATAACAAATGTCCTAAAATGTGGCCAACACGAAGTGCTAACAAAGAGCCCGACGAGCATCATCAATGCGGCACTTTGCTGCCAAACCGCAAAACATTTTAATAAATTGCCAGTTATTAGTTACTTGCGGAGCAGAAGCGGAAAAAGTGCAATTAAAATGCATTTCGAGCCAGCGAGGGGAGGTGGGGAGGTAAGAGGGGACAAAGGAAGTTCCGCAGCAAAAGAAAATTAGCATAAGCATTGACTTTTTTCCTATAGGGGAGCTACATAAAAAAAAGAGAAGAAAAACACTGTTGCGCTAGTTTCCCATAATTTGCCCCAGCAAAGATAATGAGCAAGAAAGAGTAGTCAACGGTTGCAGGGGGGGTCTGTGTTGGAAAATGGGGGAAAGCCCCCCCTGAAGAGGCGGGAAAAACTGCGGTCAGTCGCATAGCAAATGGTGTGAAACTTTGCTAAGAGTTGGGGGAACTTGGGGGGGTTGCATTGTTCAGTGGCGGCGCACTTGCTTTTTGTTTTTGCTGCTATTGCTATTATAATTAGCCAGCGCTCCGGCAATTTGCATAAATGTTTTTAATTAAACGCATTTAAAGCATATTTTTCAAAAACACACACACACAGCCAGCGAGTGAATTTGCTAATGAAATCGAATTGAGGGGGAAATGGGAAGTGCCTTCAAGTTAAAGGTTATTAAGCCTAATATGGGAACACGCCAGGGAAAGTAGTAAAAAAATATTAAACAATTGCTCTTCGTGGGGCGCTAAGATAAGAGATTTTAAATTGGACTCTTAATGGGATCATTCATGGCTAGGCTTTAAGCAGGAAATTGAATTAAAGATGGCTTTAAGCCGGGCCAGAAAGTGAGGCTTTCAACCCTAGCTACTATGCTTATTGAAATTTCTTTTAAATATGTCTTAAATAGGTGAAATACATATATTATATATAAATTGTTAATATTTAAAATAAAAGAATGTCTGATATCATATATAAATAAAAAAACCAATATAATATTGATAATCATTTTCCGATAATATTATTTCTTTAGATTTTTCATTTATTTTTTTTATCGACACCATTTTGAAGTAATCCACCATTAGGTTGATATAAATATAATATAGGAATATATTGTACCAAAAATATATTAATTAATTTAAATTTTTAAAATTTAAAAATTGCATTTTAAATTAAAAATTAAATATTAAAATATTGATATTATCTAAAATAATTGATTATTTCCTTTTACAATTATTTAAAATACATTTAAGAAAATATCGCTTTATCGCACAACCTAAAAATATCGATTTATATCGACTTTTGCGTTAAATACCGTTATACAGTATTTACAAAAAATTGATATTATTTTAAACTAATAAATAACATACATCCCTTGCTAATTTGAAGTAATTTCTTTAATTATTTAATTAATTATACCTTTTCCCATGTTTTCAAGACATTAAGCTTAGAAAAAAATGGAAACTAGTTCAATTAGTTACCAAACAAAACCCGAAACACCTTCATTATTATATAACACCAAAAGGGAGACAAAAAAAAAAAATCAACCTCAATCAACTGCCAACCCACTTATCACTCCCTTGTCACTCTAAACTAACCGCATCCGAACTAACCATAAAATCAAGTCAGAGACGGAGGCGATTAACTTGTTCCATGAACTTTCAAAATGCAACGCCAAAAGAAATGAAACGAAAAGAAACCCCTCGAAAAAAAAGATCCCACACCAAGCTTGCCAAAAACTCGATTCAGCCTCGGTTATTTCCTTCCTGTGTGCACGACAACCGCAAACTCTTTTTTAGTGTTATTTTTTAGCTACCTCAAATGTGCAAAAAAAAAAGAAGTACGCAACAATTTATGTCAACTTTCTTTTTATCAAACAAAAAGAAGGAATCAACGTGTTGCGGGTAGACAACAAAAATTCCAAACAATTTTCAAAGCCACCGCAAAAAATCTTGCAGCACACAGACTCCAGCTTCGACTCCGACTCCCACACAAAGTGAGGCCGTCAGGTGGGTTTTTGTTGGACTATTGGGCCTGGGCCTGTGCCTGTGCCTGGTCTTCGCTTCGAACAGATGATTTAGCGACGGGTTTTTCAGTTTCCACCAGTTGCGGAGTTGCCTCCAAAAGAGCTGCAAGAAAGTTGCCGAATCACGATGGCCCGACTCCTGCCCCTTCTTCATACATACATTTTTTGGGGGAGAGTAATCGAAAAGTATGCGCTGCCTTGGCGGACAGGTGACCAATAACCACGACACTGGTCGGTTCAGTTCTTAAACTTGTTTCAATTTACTGTATTTTTTACCGCTACCGTTGTTGTTGTTGATGTTGCTGCTGTTATTGGGGCATTGAATACCCTTTTTCGTTTGGAATGTTGGGTATTTTCTGCTTCAGGACATTTCCAGGATTTGCTTATAATTGAAAAGGTGTGGAAAAGTATGCTAGGAAATATTTATTGTAAATTGAAAACGATTCGAAATCAACAGGAATGGTGTCTGAAAGTATGCAATGAAAGGTATTTCTTGTTATTTAAAAGGTGTGAGCAGAAAAGTTGTGAAAATTATTTTAATTGATATTTAATTAAGTGGGATTGGAGCAGAGAATGGATTTCATGAAAAGTATGGATATGTTTGATATATTGAAAATATTTTAAGACTGATTTTGGTTACGTACAGAATTTCATAGCATACTTTTAGACACCCTTTTAGGGGTTTTCATAACCCAAATACTTTCTATAGCATCCTAGAAATATTTTTAATTAAAAATATTTTTAGCAAATTTTTAAAATATAATAATTATAATAATAATAATAATATAATAAAATCCTTCAGGGTACTTATACTTTTATAGCAAAATTTTAGACTTTTCACTTAAGTACTGTAGCTTGTATTATTTTTCGAACTTTTCTCTGCGACTGTCCTTATCGCGTATTTTATTCTTCTCTTTTTTTCTTACTTTTTTTATTTTTTTATTTTTTATGTGTCTATAACTGTTGTTTTGGCCAATCAGTGTGTGTGTTTGTGTGCCCGGTAATTACCAATGACGGGAGCAGGAACAAGAACTGGACCGGGATTGCGATTGGCAAACGAGTCGAGTTTGGTCCCGGGCCTGGGCCTGGAACATCACAAATCTGAAATCAGTTTCATTATATAAATTGTTACCTTTAGACAATGTGGCAGACAGTTTGGGCTGGCTGGCAGGCCCAGTTTTTTTATGTTGCTCCCTCTAAATTGCACACAATTTGTGCTGCATAATGTCAAAGTTGGTTTCGCGCGAGGGCTTGGTGAATTGGATTTGGTATCCGTTGGATGAAAGTAGCTCAAAGTAACGCACTTGACTTCAATTAGACAGCGAGCACTTACCAATTGCCCGGCTTGGGCTCCCTTTTCCCGGGTGGGAAGTGTTTTTCGTTGGCCCATCTCACTCGCTGGTCAAACAGCTTCCTCCTCGAAAATGGCAAACTGTGTCAGTCAGCAGCGACTTTGACTGGCATTCGTCTGCCATACCCCCATCCACCATCTCCCATTGCATCCCATTTCATGGCATCCGACTCCAGTTCCTCTGTACCCGATCTTTGCCAGCGCCCATCTCGGCGTTTCTCAGGGCCCCATTTGGTCATTTTGTTTGCCCCGACACTGAGAAATATTGGGCTTCAGTTAGGGAATTAATTTAGATTAAATTGGATATTATTTATTTTTATTAACACCAAAGAAAATATTTTAAAACCATTTTCAAAGAATATTGTAAATATTTTTTAAGGAGCTTTTGTTTCCTGAATTTTCCTCTCGAAAACCCTTAGTTTTCTCGAAACCCTTAGTTTTTTTTGTTTTCTGTGCGCCTGTCCAGCGGCTGCCAGTCAGCCGCCACTGTCCATCCAGAACCCGCTGCTCCTTCTCCCCCGTCCCGGATTCTGTTGCTTTGTTTGGCTTCCCCTGTCCTGCCTGGCCCCGTGGGCTCTCTCTAACTGTTTGTGCTATCCCAAGTGTTGACTGACAGGTGCCGCCGGAGAATTTTGGCGCTACAAAGTGCATAAATAAAAATTTTTCTGCAACTATGTTGACAGTGGAACATGGCAGCTAAGGAAAAAAGAGCCGAAAGAAAAAGAAAATCAAAAAAGAAAAGCACGATTCTGCCATCCATTAGTTAGATGAGGGAGCAAAAAGGAGAGAGTGCAAAAAGCAGGAAGCAGGAAGAATTATGGCGACGAGTTGTGATTGCGGCTTAAAGTTTGGCTTAAAGTTTTTTTTTGAACTTGCTTAAAAGTTTAAATTAAGCGATAACTTAAAGTGTTTATATTTTTATGGATATTTTAGTGACAAGAGGTGAAAATTGCGCCATAAATAAAAAGTATATATATAAAGGTTTAATGTTGCTTAAAAAAGTTTTCCCTTTGAAATTTACTTAATAATATATAGTTATAATTGGTAAAACTTAATATATATAATTCTAGAGGTGGCAAAAATGTATTAAGTACTAAAATAAAAGTAATTGTGTCAAGATTCTGATTAGTTTTTAAGTCTTTAAAATGTTTATATGAAAAATTTCGCTTTAAATATCTGAATATTAAAATTAAAATGCCACGAGATGAATAAAAAATAAATCTTGTAATTTATCCAATATTTTAAGTTTTTTTTTAAATTTAACGTAATTTATTTATATATTTTTTATATATAAAAAATAAGTTTCTTAGGTCTTGTTTTTTACATAAAACTCTTGCGACCTCTATTGTTTCCTTACGTAATCGCAAAATTTTACATGTATCTTACATGCGACTGATCGACAGTTTTGGTTCGAAACCTTGCTGACACCAACATTTCAACAACGATTTTCAAGTTAAGACACACACCGCAGCAAGATCACGAACCGTTAGTTTGTAGTTTTTACAATATTTTACTTTTACTTTATATTTGTTAATCATTTATTTGAATATTTTACCTTACTTTCATTGATTTTTTGTTAATATTTAATTTATTTTCCCTTGCAGATTCTCACTTAAACCGTGAAAAATGGCCTCTGCAACACAGGCCAACGGCACAGCAAAGACCGCCACCGTGACCGATAACGACAACGATAACGACTACATAACAGTTGTAGAGGTCGATGACCCCACATCGTCCACAAAGGATCGCCTGAAAAAGCTAGTCAAACGGCAATCATCCGTGGCGGAGGACTCCTCCTTCATCACAGTGCTGACCATCAACGAGATGGAGTTGCTGCAGCAGCGTCGCCAGGAGGAGCAGGCGGAGGTGGGCGACAGTTCCTGCATCCAAATAAAGGAGGATCAGGTGGAGGATGTCACAGTGTTCCGGCTGCCAGGTGAGCGTCTGGGCTTCGGTTTAAAGTTCCAGGGCGGCACGCGGAGCACAGAGCTCGTCCAGAAGCTGTACATACAGTCCTGCGCCGCCGACAGTCCCGCCTCCAAAGTGGCCACCAGCTGGGGCAATCTTCGCGAGGGCGACGAGATCGTGCGGATTGATGGCCATGATGTCAGGGAGATGACTCGCATTGACTGCGTGCGCGGTCTCAAGGACAATGTGGCCATCCAGCTGGTGGTGCGCAACGGGCACGGCCAGAAGCCGCCCAGCGAGGAGGAGTCCCAGCAGCAGCTGGAGCAGCTATCGATCACACTCAATGCCCAGCCACCGCCGCCGCCGCCAGTGCCGCCGAGGAAGCTGGTGAGGCGACAGAACTCCAAGGAGAATCCTGGACAGCTGCAGGCCGTGGAGAAGCCTTTGACGCCGCCGCCAGATGCGGAGTACTACATCAATCTGCTCACCGAGTCGATCAAGGCCGGCTCCGAGTCAGATGACACCGCCAGCACCATATCCACAGTCATTGACAAGTTCTCCATGGGCTCCAACTACTCCTCGGACAGCAGCCTCAATGGCCATGAGCTGGCCAAGGTCCTGCAGCCCTTTACCCTCCTGGAGCAGGAGTTTCTGCCCTTGGAACAGCCGAAGGGACAACCCAAGCTACTCATACCCGGCAATAACTACGAGAACGTTGAGTTCAAGACGGAGAAGGTGAATGTCTACGAGAATGTGGTTTTAAAGAGTCCGGAGACTACGCCTACGCCAAAGCCCAGAGTCCAGTTGGTGGCCACCGTGGAGCCCAAGAAGCGATCTATTATACCAACGCCCCGCAAGATTCCTACGCCCAGTAAGCTGCCCATTGAGGTGGCACCACCAAGAGTGCCTCCTCCAGCCGCTGAGGAACCTAAGACTCCTACGAATGAAAAGTTGGATTCTCCGAGAACACCCACAAATGAGGTAGTAAAGGAATCACCCACCAGTGCCACCAAAATACCCAAGGCCAACTTCTCGCGGGCCAAGACAGAGGGCGAGATCAAATTGCATCTTCAGCCGACGAAAAAGGAGTCTCCTTCGCCGGCGGTCAAGTCGCGCATACCCATAGTCACAACTCCCACACAAAAGGCGGTGTCCAAGCCAGTGTCGCCGCCGCTAAATGGAACCTCGAGCATCCCTAGGCTACTGCAGAAGCAAAAGTCCGAAACGGATCTCAAACTCAATTTATACAGAAGCAAATCCAAGGAGGCGAGCCCCAGGCCACCCCTGCAGAGAGCCAACTCTGCCGAGGCGCCAGAACGCACCTTTATACCCGTCCTGCTCAATGGCAATGGCAAGAGTTCCAATTCCCTGGAGAGCATCAGTTCGAATGGCAGTAACAGCAGCGGGAACAGCAGCGGAAGGTCACCCAAAGGACCAAAACCCAAGCCTCCAGAGCGAGTTCAGTCGCTGCAAAAGACTCAGATACCCAAGTTGCAGTCCCTGCCCACCACTCCGCCACAGCAGCAGCCCAAGCTGAGCATGCAGACCTTCCGGCAGAGTCCTCCCACGCCCAGGTCCACGCCAGTGGGTACTCCCTCACCCACAAGTAATCGCGAGATACGCTTCAAGATCCAGACGTACGAGAACAAGGCCCAGGAGGAGGATAAGCTGCCCAGTCTGTTTGACCTGGTGCACAATACCAACCACCAGGAGAAGGACAAGGACACTGATTCACTCAAGACCCACAATAGTATCACGGCTCTACTGGCCGCCGCCGCTGCCGAGGCTGCAGATCTCTCGCGGGAATCTCCTCCTCCTTTGGTAGTGGGCAAGTGCATGAAGATTGCGGATGATAACCAGAACACCACTTGCTACTCCAGCTCTAGCAGCGGCGAGGATGAGGATGAGGAGGATGAGCTGGATGCGGCCAATAGGGAGTATGTTTGTGAGGATGGTGAGAAGCTGGGACCACCGGAGCTGATCAATGGACCAGGACCTTCTGAGGCATACTTCAACATGTTTTGGCACTCCAATATGCTGCCCACCATTGGTGAAGTTGAGGAGGAATTCTCCTCTTTGGAACCACAATCCCTGACCAATGGGTGAGTAATGGGTGTTTGATTGGGGCTGATGTCACTTATGATATGGGATAAGATTAGAGAGTTTACATATATAAGAATAGAATAACTATTAGAGGGTTACTATTGGAGGTTTGTGGTATTTTTTCAAGGTTAAAGAATTATTTGAGAAAATATTTGGGATTACCTTAGGGCAGAGCTGGGAAAAATCGATGTCAAAATCGATTAAATCGATTTTTTCTATTTTTAAAATTTAAATAAGCTAGCTGTTGCCTGCAAAAGCTAGTGGTTAATGGAATTAATTAGGTTTTTGAACCATTAGTTTTCTTTATTAAATAAACAGTTGCGTTTTCGATTTATTCGATGTTATTTTCTAAAATATCGAAAAAATCGATGTATTGAGAATCGATTTTTCCAAGCTCTACCTTAGGGATGCATTCCCAATTCATTTTTTGGGAAGCAAGAGATTTATGTAGAAGTTAAAACAAATAAAATATGTATAGAACTTCAGTTAAAAATAATCCCCTAAAGAAATGACATACCCTAGAGGGTATTTACTATTCGATAAACCTCTCCTATAGCTTTATTTATCGATATACTCCATAACAGTTTCTATAGAAAACTTTTCAGACAATAAAAAAAATTATTTTGCACAAAACGAAAGCCAAAAACAATTGACGGGCAAAGTGGGTTAGGAAATAGAGGGGTAACCCCTTCTAACAAAATAAAATCGACAACGAAAACGAAGCAAATAAAAAACAAAAAAATTCTGATAAGACAAAATGCCGGTGTGTTTACTAACACAGCGATAACTAAAAAAACCGATAAGGGTTATGGCAAAAAAGGAAAATTAGAGCCATCATCAGTGTGATTTTGGTAACGTTCGGTGAAGGTTCGGCGGTAACTGATCGAACCTGTCTCCAGGTGTGAGGGCAGCAAATCAATTAGCATATCTCCAACTGATAAGAAAAGTCGTAATTGTAATTAACCAGGCTTACCTTTGTTTCGCTTTTCTTTTTTTTATCCAGAAGTCTTGTCAAAGCAGAGGAGCTGCAATCAAAGAAGTTGCCCAAAATGGAGGTTAATGCTGGCCAAGTGACCCAGCTGACCGACGACGATAAGATTGCAGAGAATGACGCAAGGGAAACTAAAGTGGAGGAGAATCACAGCAGCAGCTCCACGGTGAAGAGCCAACGAACTTCGACCAGCACTACTACCACCACCAAACGTGTGACCACCACCAAGACTAGCTCTTCCAGCAGCTCAATTAGCAGCAGTTCCTCTTCTACCCTCCTGCCCGACATAGCCTTCAAGCTGCAGCCGTACGAGGAAAGGGAGGAAAAGTCTGGGGAATCACCACCACCCATCACGACCACAGTACACGAGGAACGACGTGTCCTCAGCGAACAGCAAACACTCAGCGAACTGAGGACAAAGGATTCGATTACCGGAGAGGAGCAGCTGGTGACCAGTGCCAACTCGAAGACGAGCAGTGCCCGGTTCAAGAAGATCAGCAGCAACGACAACCTGCTCGACCTTGGCGACGAGCAGGAGATGCAGGAGCAGCCGTTGACCGCCACGATCAGCCAGGAGTCGAGTCTGAGGGAGCGGCTGGAGTGTCCGCAGGATAACCAGAGTATCGAGCGCGGTACCCTGACCCTATCCGAGCGTGGCAAGCAGCTGAGCCAGAGCCAGGGTCTGTCCACCTACACGGAGTGCGAGAGCAGCGAAAAGGAGTCCTACCTGGAGGCACAACAGATCCTCAATGGGAATGGTACTTCCCAGGAATTGGATGTGGAGGAGCAGCCCACCTTCGAGCGGGAGCTTAGCGAGACACTGACAGTGACCAACGATGGCGAGAAGCAGGTCACCAGGAAGCTGGAGCAGAGCAAGGATGTGGCTGGCAAGAAGGGTGCCAAGCTGCTCAAGAAAACGGATGAGGAGCGACGTCTTGAGCAGGAGGCCCAGAAGCTAATCGAGAGTTACCAGAAGGTGAAGAAGGAGGCGGAGAAGCTCTACAGATCGGAGATGAATGACGATGATCAGGGCTTCGATTTGAGTGCCTTTGAGCAGGCGGAGAAGAAGGATAAGAAGGATACTCCCAGCCAGGAAACTGTGGAATTCTTTGAAGAAGTTAAGGCTGTCCCTCAGCAAGTCCAGGAAGAGGAGGTGCCTCCAGCTCAGCAGGAAGTAAAAGAAGAGATTCAAGTCCCAGAAGAGATCAAAGTCGAAAAGAAGGTGTCCCAAGAGCAAGTCAAGGAGGAGATTATCTCCAACGAAGCCTTGGAAAATGGTGTCCAGACATTCATGCATCAGGAGGCCAAGGTAGTTCATAAAGAAAGTAAAGTAATCAAGGAAGGCTCAATCCAAGTAACCGGGACAACGACAAGTCACAAAGTGTCCACCGAAAAAGTCAAGGTATCCAAAGAAGTAGTCACAGTTTCCTCAAAGAAGGAAACTCCCACACAAATAGAGATCATCACACCGCCTCTGGAGGAAGACCTGGGCTATGTTCTGCACAAACACATTATCCAACCGCCGGAGAAAATCAAGCCAGTGCCCAAGCCCAAGCCCAAGCCACCGGTGCCCACAAACAAACCCAAAATGCCAACCAAACCCAAGACGGCACCACCGCCAGTGCCCAGCAAGAGGAGCGATGTGTTGGTAGCCGCTCAGGCTAAGCTCAGCTCCAGCTCAGGCACCAGCTCTGGTTCAGTCTCCCCAGGAGCTAAGCCCACGCCCAGTCAGAGGCGCAGCAGCCTGGAGAGCTCACAGCCGCCGAAACCACTAGAACGCATAATTGTGGGCGTGGAGCAGCCAATTATCAACCTGGCCAGCGAGGATTTGCCCAATGTGGCTGAAAAAGTCGCGGCAACAAGTCCTGTGGTGGAAATGCCGCCAGATGACCTGCAATTCGAGAGTCACCAGCTGCCGGATGATGAGGGCAAGCGGCAGCAGCAGGAAAAGGACTCGCACCTGCTCAGCGGGTCGTCATCCTCGTCGGTGACCACTACGCCCATAACGACACCAATTCTGGTATCTGCCACATCATCGATGGACTCGGTGCAAAGTGTCATTGAGGTCGTCAATGGCATGCCCATCATCAGCCATCAGCAGACGGACGACGACGATGACAAGGATGGTGATGATGATGATGATAACGATGATGATGATGATGCGGGTGATGAGTTGCCGTTGGCCAATGGATCAAAGGAGACGACGACGCCGGCTCCCGTCGAGGAGGTGACAACGTTGCCGCCCAACAGAGAACACGAATCAGGTGAGTCAAAGTCATTTATTTTTGGGGGTTTTCTGTTGATTTTTGGAGGGGTTTTGGGAGTTTAAGGGGTTTTTATTTTTACTTGGATTTTTATTTATTTATATTTAGGAAAACATTAAAAATATTTCTAAGCTCTTAAAAACAATAAGAAATTATTTTTCTTGGCCTTCTAGGAATTAGCTTGGGCTCAACTGTTTTATTTAAATATTTAAAAGTCCCCTAAAAATGTATAAATATTTTTAAACTTTTATATAAAATCTGCAAACTATATATTAGGCACAGAATTTTATCCTCTTTACCCTAAAACAAAAGTTCTAGCAAACAGTTTATGGCAGACTGTTTTTGGCCAGTTGCAGTTTGGCCAAAATACCAAGTTGCATGTCGTGGGATTTACGACTTTTCGCCGGCGGTGGCCAAATCCATCCATCCATCCATCCTCCCACCCATAACCCCCCTCTCCCCACTGTTTTTACTTGGTTGATTTTTTTGACAGTCTCCCAAAAACCGACGACGCACGCAATTATCAGCCACCAAATGAGTTTTACAGCCCCGACTCTGGTCCCGGGACCCTCTGGCAACTTGTCGCATTGACCGCAATTTTTAGCTTCCTCTAGCCTCCGGTCACGCCCACGTCCATGCTCCACAGCCCACGCCCCTGCCCACGCCCACTTTTGAGCCCATTGCGTATGCAAAACGGCCACTAATGGACTTTATGGCCAAAGTTTTGTTTGGTCAGTTTCGGGTTTTTATTTTCGGTACGGGCAGCTTTTAATGGCACCCTTCCACCATGTGTGTGTGTGGGAATATCACTGGTTTTATTTACTATTTTTTGTTTTGGGTATTTTGTTTTTATTTTTATTGTTGAGATTATGCTATGTAAATTGAGTTTATCTTTCAATTTGTTATGGGATGATGTTTAATTAGATTAAAGTTAATTGTGATGAAGAGAACGGAGGAAGTGAAGGGTTTGTCATAATTTATTTTTTATTTTTTAGCATTAGAGAAATGTATTAAAGATTATTTAGAATGCCAATAGGAGTGAGTTTAATTTTCTATTAATTTAATATTAATTTTAGCTAAAAGTTCTTTAAGATCATTATATTTTATTGTAGATAGTTAATTACAATGCATACTACAGGAAATAATTTTAAAATCTAGAACAGAAGATCAACATTAATGTTTAAACATTTATAAAAATAATATTTAATTTTCGTAGCCTAAATATTTAATCTCAATGAGATTTGGCGTCTGTCTTTACCTACAAAAAACTCACGAAATTTGCATTTAATTTATTTGAAAAAACCCATTGAAAAAGATTGCTTGTCCAACTGCAGCCTATATAAAATATTGTGGAAATGTTTTAATTAAACAACAAGAAAAAATGCAAATATTGGCATCAGTTTTATCCCGAAATATCCCTCCCTTCACATAGTTTTCCTGAGTTCTGAAGCACGCGCCAAAAATATTTACATACCAAAATGCGTTTGCTGGGCGGCAAATGGGACTCCAGGATTCGGGGACTCTCTGTGGGTTCAGATCCTCCTTTCTGGGTGTGAAATAATAATGAAATTTGCCAGGACAAGCCGCATCCCATTTGCATATTGCAAAAGAACAGTGGTGAAGCTGAAATTCTGGTGATAAAACTATTAAAGTTTTGCAATATTTGAAAAGGGAATATATTTTTGGAGAAAATATAGGAAATTGTAGAAATTATAGTTCGAGTTGTAGGATATAGATAAGGTAATTTTGTAGTTCTTAAATGCAAAATATGTATATATTTCATATAATATTAACATGAGTAATTATAAACAAAAGTAGAGTCGGAGTCATAGATAAAATGAAAGAATCATGTAATTACTTATTGAAGAAAACTCTTGCTTTTTCTTTCCTAATTATATTTCAGGTATTATATTTTATCTGATAAATCATTTACCGACATATTCCCATTGTAACCAATCAGTTTGTTGTTGCTGTTTTTAAAAACGGGCCTCGTTGTACAACTTCATTGCTTTTCATGTTGTTTTCACTTGCCGCCCGATAAAAACTCTTAACAAATAAGATTTTTTCAATGGAATATCCATGGATGTGTGTGCGTTTCGCCCATATAAAAATATGATTATTTTCTTTCCTGTGGCCGGTCTATGTAATTATTTTATGTGGCCACGTAAAATTTGCAATTAAAGCTGCACACAAATATATGCAAAGCTACGTTTTTTTTTTGTGTTTGCTTTACTTTATTTTATTGCTGCCTTGGACTATTTCCCTGTTGGGTTATAAAAAGAAATTATTATATTTTTACGCCGCGATGAGTTCCGTAATTATAGTTTGTTATTCCCAGACAACTGCATTGATAAGGTTGAGTTCGATGGGGATATGGCCTTATCTGTTGGCGGGTTGGTGTGCCATATGGTCGAAGGCCCTTATCGAGATTGTAAATAATTGGGTTTCCCGAAAAAGGAAAGACTTATATATATAAATGCGGCCCACTATGTGAGGGCCACCGATGTCGGTTCAATCTCGGGCACGCTTTTCAATCGAAATTGCCGCTGGGGAATGGGATTGATTTTTGAGTCAGAGTCTGGCTCTGAATCAGAATTTGACTGACTGAACTGACTGACAGCGGCACCTCAGCTGCAGCTCTCTGGAATAATTGCTTCTGGGCGCCCCAAAAAACCCCCCTGGAAGCTTGTCTCCCCCTCCCGTTTTTGTTTGTGGCTAATGAACATTCATGGAACATGGTGCTGACACTATCTGTCTATGTCTGTCGTTATATTTGCAAATTGGTTAAAAGGAAGTAGGAGTGTGGGTGTTCCTTGGGCCAAGTTCATATGGGAAATAAATCAAAATTTGTTTTGAGAGCTTCTAGATATTTTGTAGAATTATTAATTGTTATTTTTATTGGGTTTTGTATTGTTAAAAAATATTTAGAAACTTTTTAAAGCTTTATTAAAATCTTTGGTTTGTTTTTATATAATCTTAAAAGGTATTTTGTGAGTTCAAGAACATTTGCTAAATAAAAAAACAAACCTTCATATACCCTTAATTATTTGGGAATTTAATAAATTACTAATTTTCCTTGAATATATTTAGGGTTTAGTATTTTCTTTAATTTTTTTTTGCATATTTCTGATCAATGTTTTTTAATTAAAAACTTAAAGAAATATTTCCTAAAAAAGAGCATTTATTAGTTAGTATATTTCCCATATTTTCAATAGTTATCCACCTATTTTCTTGTAATTAATTGACTAAACATGCATTTTCGACATTTGCAGGTCGAACACCCCGGGGAAACCCCTGAGCTTATCCCCTTTTCAATTTAACCCCCACCCAAACTCTGCCTGTGTGTGTGTGTGTCACGAATGTTGTGTGAAAATTTATTGCCTTTGTGTGAATTCGAAATTAATTTGAAATTAATTTTCAATTTCGTTGCAGTTGGTTCAGTTCAATTGGTTTCGTTTTGTTTCGCTTTCTGTTGAGTTTTCCTTGTGTAATTACATGCTGTCCTGCTTTGTTGCTGTTGTTTTTCCTGGTTGTCAATGGCGCCTCGGGGTCCTTTGATTAGATTTTGTTGCTAATTTTATTGTTGTGCGATTTTTGCGTCTTTTTCAATTGTTTTTGCCATGGCTGCGGCGCCTGCCTCTGCGCCAACAATGACCAAAAGCATTCGCGGATGTTTGCAAATCCAAAACCAAATCGAAATCGAAATTGAATCCAGTGTAAACTAATGTTTCTATGGTAGTTTTGCCAGCCGTATTGTGTTCATTCATTCGATTTGTTTTTCTTCCTGCTAAAGGATTTATCTTTGCCCCCTTTTTTTGAGTTTTATTTGCTTTGATTTTCAGTTGAGGGAAGGGTCTGCTTTGTTTGCTTTAACCGGGCCAAAGCTTTTAAAAGTGCAGAATCAATGTTGACCTGGTAACTGGTTTCCCCTTTTTTTGATGCATATTTATAATAAGGATAAAGATTGTGACCTGACTTATATTTTCCTAAGAAAACGAACTTTATACCATTCATTCCGTCACTCATCTTCAGGCTTTTGTAACTCTCTCAGGTGTCCATCAACATTTTTGTATATTTTTCTCATTTATAGAGCATCAGCATCATTAAGCTATATAGCTTACTTTTCCATCAACTGTCAAATTAAATGCCATTTGAAAGCAATCACAATGATTAGACATTTAGTGGCATTTTGTGGTTGCAGCTTTTTGGTGTTTTGTGGTTTTTCCTACAGGGAATTTTTCACTAAACAACTTACAACAACATTTTGCAATGAAAATGCTTCTTAAAAAAGGATTTTCCAACTTTAAACAAATAATATAACACTTAAAATTCATATAAAAGATCACCTGTGACCCACAAAGATTTCCTTAGCTTCTTTGCTGATCACCTCGACTCCCAATCTTGGTTCCCAGGCATTATCTTCCAGTGCGACCAGCTCATTAGCGGATCTAGAGAGAAGCCTTAGCTTCACACTCACACTTTTGGCCGCCTTTATGGGCTTAACCCCGTTCGCAGGAGCCGGGCCTAATCAGCTGTCAGGTGAGAGCTGAGCAGGAGGCGAGCACGAGGAAAGGTGCCAACTGCACTTTCAAATCCAATTAAGAGTGTGAACTTGCCGGAGCTTTGGAAATTAACAGTCCGATACAGTCCGGGGGACATTGTCACATTAAATGCGAAATGTGCAACAGTAGCTGCCTCAGATAAGAGGCGAAGGCGAAGGCAGAGGCGGTGAGCCCAGCCCCAAAAAAAGAACTCGCTGGCCAAGCCCAGCTGCACTTTGATGTCAGAAAGCTGGAAATGTTTTATACAGAAGCAGTGTACATATATAGTAGAGAACACAGCGAGTCACCTCAAGACACCTCCGAGCCTCATTACAGCTTCCTGGCTTGCGGGGCACTCGAAAAACTGCAAATAAATATGGGAAATAATATGGTTTATAAAGTTATTATTGATTCTATGAGTAAGCAATCACAGAAAGAGACATAAAACATATACATTTAAATAAATGAGTAATATATTTTATGTTTTTTTTTTCTCCATTGAATTGTTTGACAGAAAATATAATTGACAGATATAAATATTTCAGGCAGCTTTATTAGGGTTTTTAAAACATTTAAAAAATATGCATAAAATTATGCTATACAATTTTATGTCATAAATTTACACTGCATTTAAAATATTTCATTGCATAATTTTAGTCATCATTTAAGTGGTTTTAAAAACCGTAGAGATATCTGTAGCTCTTCTTTAAATATATGTAATAATTAGTAACAAATATAAAACAAATCTTGTAAGGACATAAATTTCCTTTCACAAATCAGTTTCATTATAAATAAAATAATTCCGAAAATTAATTCCATTTTTAAACAAATAAAATATAACGTCAAGAATTTCTATTCAAAAATTCTTGCTTCCTATTTAAAGTAATAGATTTAAAAAACACTGTATAATTTCTCACAGTGTTTAGCCTGACAGCTTGCTATGCAACCGGGGTCTGCTCGCAATTATCACATTTCCAAATGGTCACGGACCACGAAATCTCGAGTTCAGATATGGTGCGACCCCGTTCCCGATCCCGATCCCTATCCCGGATCCCTCTAGCTGCTCAACGACTTTATAAGCTCGACGCAGGAAAAACCAAAGACTTGGTCTAGCTCTCCTCCTGGTCCCCCCTGGAATCTTTGCCTGCGGTTCTCCCTTCATGCCCTGCATGTGTCATAATTCTCGCCAGCTTGACATTTATGATGTGTTCGCGCTCATGTGATTTTTCCAAGCCGATAAGACAATGGCCATGAAGTCATGATGACGAGAACTGGCCATGGTGCGAATTGTTAATAATTACCTACCTTATGGGGTTGGTTCCAAGTCGTGGTCATGCGGAGTAATTTGCATGAGGTTCCTTAAGAGAACTTGGGAAATTAGAGTATATTAAGGCAATGGCTCTTCATTTATAGCTTGTACCTAAGAATCAATAAATAATATTGCTTGGGGATACTAGAACCTCTTGGCTCTCTAATAAATAGGAACATCAATAAACCCTTTTAGTGCCCTGTTCAGGCGCGTCCTATAATGGCTTGATTTATGGCCCAGCACTCGAGGGTCCACAAAACTATTCAATTAAAGTGGGGCTTTGTTAAGGGTTTTTTAAGGACCGCCGCCGCCTTCGCCGCCGCTTCATCATTCTAATTATACGATCAGTGCGAATCTTTTAAGCACAAAACATTTCTATTCGCGAGCCAAGAAATACGCTCGTACGACGAGATAATAAAGCTAGCGAGACTAGGCTCATAAAACACGAAACTCAATTACCGCATTTGTTGCTCAAGGCCACAAATAACCAATGTTACGATCCGTCAACATTTTCTCAGCTCGTCCACAGGACTATATCGGTGGGCTAAAGGCTTAGGCTGAAGGAGCGGAACCTGCTAAAGGTCCAGTCGCCGCCTGCAGTTGATGATTCATGGCTTTATTACCTTATTCCTTCTTTCCTGCTTGCATAATTATGCGCAGCAACGCCCACTGTCAGCAGAAATCCACAAGTCAGGCTTTGAGAAACCTTTTAGAAATTATGAAAAAATTTTAAAAATTTAAGAAAGGTTTCTCTTTTGTATTACAGAGTATAGTATTGTTTTATATACTATATGTTTTTAATAACCTTGGTTAATTTTAAGCCAAATGATCATAATTTTATGTGAAATTCTGTTTGTAACAGCAATGATCGTAGACATTCATGCCTAATTCACCAGGTGGTAAGGAAGACATTCAGGTACCTGAATTTTACGCTCCCCGTTTCATATAAAATTCTGCACTTAGTACATAGAAGGATATTTCTATCTGGGAAATATTATTAATGAAACTTTCTCAAGACCCTAGGATTTATTTCGATCGTTTAGCCCCAGGACATATTTAGGGGAAATTTTATTGTAAAGAATAATTTTTAATAATAAATTTAGGGATTACTTCGTGGATATATATACTCTCTGAATACGAATTCGACTCTTATGCTTATCAAAAATTTTCAAATAAATTAAATTAATTGTAAATCAGTATTCCCCTTTTCTCATAGTGCATTGCAGTCGGTTCCGGCGGCCTTTCTCAAAACATCCATAAAGATTGTCGAGGCCAGAGGGAGATTCCTTAGCCCTTCCGGCGTGTTCCCTTTCTCCCCCTCCCCCATCCGCCGGACATTTAATTCCCCTTTTTAGTGCTAGTCTGTCTTGTCAGCAGGATTAAGCAATTTTCAGCTTGGCTTGCGTCTTTTTTTTTTTAGCCTTTGCCAGCTTTCCGCGCCTCCTACTATTTAACCCACGAGTACCCTCCCTCCCCGCCCACCAAGTCCCTGATGACTGCGGAAAACGCAGAAAAAAAAGGGGTAAAAAAAGGAGTAGGTTGTGGAAGAAGTGCTAAAAATTTGCGATGCGTTAAATTTGGTTAATTTAAGTTGTGCGCAAAAGTTGAAGAGAAAAAGGAAAGAGGTTCAGGATTTCAGGCATTGGAAAGGTGTTAATGTGCTGAGCAATGATGCGAAATATAAGGGAAATTAAACAACAAATAAAATCTAATGATATTTGTTGATATTTTTAAAGACAATTATTATAGGTTCTTTATAAAATCTAAAAAAATATTTTCTTTGAGAAACAAGCCTCTGTGGTTATATTTTCACCAGGAAAACTTTTTATTTCATATTCTTTTAAGTATCCTTTATTCTTTTGCCTCTTAAAAATATTTAAAATAGGGTTTTATTTCTTAATTTTACAATTTTTATTTTATTTTGTTTCACTATTATAATCTTAAGCCATACAAAAAAGCCAGACTCATCATCGGCAACCGCAAAACAATACAAAATTCGCGCCTCCTGCTCTTCTCACCCAATTACCACACATTTTCGAAAAAGGGAAATATCAGAGACTCAATTCTGTGGTCGTGGTCGTCCTGGGTCCTGAGCATTAATATTAAAAAATAATTCGCGGTTGAATTTATTCATGACTCGGCGCGGCTGTCGAAATCTTCCTGCATTTATACAAAAAAGAAACGCAGTTCTCTTACTTTTTTTTTGTATCTTTCGGGTGTGTTATGCAAACGGAAAATCGGCAAAATCGGCTTAAACCGCAGCGTTGAAAAGGACAGCGAGGCAGTATGCAATGAACCTCGCCGTATACCGAAATCCAAACAGGGTAACGCTGTCATAACTACGATAACACTGAAAGAAAAATATGAAGTTATTAAATGAGGAATTACCTTGAAGGTAGAGTGGCAAGGAAATCATTTTTAATATTTTATTAGAAGAAATATTTGATATAATTTATACATTATATTATATATATAAATAATTTTTAATATTATTATTTAAAGTAATGTTTTTTTTAAGTATGCCTGCCCTGAGGCATTTGGCTTCAATGGTTTCGATTCCAAACGATATTTACTCCACGCCGTTTGCTGTTGTTGTCGCATCCTGTAATGGCAATTCGCAGGACACCAGGCAAAGGCAGCAGTAGCAGCAGCAGCAAGGGAGTACTGCAACCTATTGACATTGACAGTTATGGCCGGGAGTGTATTTATACAACAGCGCAGATATGTCGAGCAGGAATCACCTCCCTTTCCCTTTTCCTTGATTCCTCCTACGGCTTGTCCCAGAATTGTCATCGCTGCTGTTGTCAGTAGGGGACAGCCTTGTGCATGAGTGCTTCAACCCAGCTGTGGACCACGCGATTTGCGAATCCTCCATATGGTCGGGTTGGTGGGATCAAGTGGGTTAAGTGGGACTCTGGCCAGCTGAGGGAAATTCAAGGCACAACTGTGAAGGCTTAAGTACAGAAAAGTTCAAAATTTAAGGTGAAAAATGATTTAGGAAACTGATAGTAAAATAAAATTAAATTATTTATATATTTCTTCAAACATTTCCCCTTCAAGTAATGCCCCTTTTAGAACCTTTCTACCAATCGATTTCGACCTTTTCTGAGAGCATCCCAGAACCCACAGCATGCCAGACATCTGGTAAACGTTCCCCTCTCTCGGGGGGAACTCTGTGAGGAATTAACCGAAAACAATTTTCCACTCAAGCAGAGGCTGGCAACCAGCTAGAAAAACGCAGCAGCAGCAGCAGCCCCATCATAATGGCCCTGGGCAGGACGCATCCGCCAGATGCAAATGTATCTATTAAACAGAAATCAGGCAGAAGGCCCGCAGCAACGAGCCGGGCCTAAGCACTTCACACCAAAGTGTCAATTGCATTTTTGTGGTTGGCTGGTCGGCAAATGGACAGACATTGGTCCAAGACGGAACCCTCGAGCACTTAATGCAACAATAAAACAATCAAAGTGCCTAGAAAATCGATGGAAACCAAATGCAGCCAAGCTCCAAGTAGCCGGGAGTTGGAGTTTGCCAGTCGTCCGGCCACTTTGTTCGGCCAACAGCAAATGGAAATTCAATGTGAAGTGTGCGTATCAGCGACTGTCGCACTGCAGTGCATCCCAGAGCCCAGAGATCCCAGCTCTCCAGACTTTAGACTTCAGGCGGCAGGCAGCAGGCAACCAGGCTTTAGATTCAAGGGACCCAAAGACCACACACTTGAAGGGGGGGTAGCGAGGAGAGAGCGGCATTCTGCGGTTCGATTCCACACAGGCACTTGACTTGGTCGAGTTAAGGATGATAGTGTGTTTGAATTTTTGGAAACTATCGCAGGGAAATCTACTAAAATTTGAAATATATTCTGGTTTTGAATTTTTAAAATTTATTTTCGATTTTAATAATTTATAAAATAGCAGAAAATGGTATGGAGTTCTTTTAGGAGTCTCTAAAAAACCTAAAAAAATATTTATAAATTTTAAAAGAAGCTTCTTTGGTTTTTAAAGCATTTTGGGGGGGGGGGGCTATCATCTCTAAGGCCTTGGGGTCTACAAAGTAGCATGTAAATCGCTGCAAGGCAGTCCAAGAGACCTTTTCACACCTCCCACACCCACTTGGGCCACCGGTTGGCTTAGTGTCAAGTGGTTGCCAGTGGCTCCAACTCTCCACTATCACGTGGGTGTTAATTACTCATGTCCCCGGCTCAGAAGCAAACCCATTGCCATCATCATCTGCATCAACAGAACTTTGTGGCAAGATGAGCTGGGGATCTCAGAGGGGCTTTTAATACCGCTTACAAATGATATGTAATTCCCCAAAAAAACTTCAACTTTTGACTATCACTATGACCAAAAAGAAGATAAATTTGGCCCCTTGAAGTATGCATTAATTTACAGAGACTAGTAGCGGGTATCTAATTGTCGGGGCTTGGACTAACGCTTCTTGTTTGCACTTCCTTCGGGCTTTTCAGCAAAGAGTGCAATCAACTCTGCCGCTGTTGCCATCGCCTGGCCATAAAAGTTGCGCCCCGGACAGTTTGAACAGACATTTTGGACAGTTTCGGACATTTGGAACAAGTTGAGGCGAGCAGTTCAAGGAGACCGCTCCTGGCCCGCATCCTCTTCTGATCCGATCCGAAGGGGATTGGTATGGGGGATGGGGGGTTGGGGGGTATGGGGACACAGTTAAGGGACATCAAACAAAAGTTGAAGGGATTTGCGACCCGAAAATGGCAATGCCAGAGCCAGGCTCCACTCTCCTCTCTTCGCCTCTGCCCCATTGCCTATTTGACTTGGGCTCAGATTCGTTTTCGGCATTTTCGCTTTTTGATCATTTTTCAAATGCAGGTACAGCCAGGGCCAAGACGGTTCATTCGTGCCTCTCACTCTTTTTTGTTTTCTGATGTTGGTAGTTGGGGAATCGGGAAGTGTTCCTGCCTGCCTGCCTGCATGACAAATTATTTGGAGCCTTCACTTTTGGTTAATTTATGATGTAAAATTTTAAGGAAATTAATGAAAACTAACAGATTTTCTTTTTAAACGAAAATTAGTGAAATATATATTATATATTTTTCTGTCTATATATTCCTCTATTCAAATCGCTTTTGAAATATCAACATAAATTTAAAATTGTCCGCAGTATATAGAAACCCATAGCCATGCTGATGAGTATCTTCAGATCGCCCGAGATGAGCTGTCCGGATCCCGATTTACCTACCGATTTGCACGGACATACGTTCAAGCCCTTGTATTCTGGATTTTGTACTCTGCAAGTGGAGCAATATTCACCCTTATGGTCCTTGGCCAAGACCAATTGGCAGCCCGTAATGGGCGACCAAGCACAACAAATGTCGGCACCGACATCTGCGAAAATTCCAAAAAAAAGATATAGTACATGGGAATATATAATATCTAACCTCTTTTACCTATATGTAAGCCACGTGGAATGCATGCTTTTACATTTTCAATCATCGGGGCTATCTCGGGTATCCATTTTCTTTCTAAATCGGTCTTAGCATGAGATAAGTTGGCAGAACGTGCTAGAAACATAGAACTAGATTTCGTAGCATCCGAAGGTTTTGTATAGCAACTGTATCCAATTTCCTTCTCAATCGTGCAAAGTTTCACATTCTGTTTTGCACAATCTCCACATTTATAAGGAAAATCAAAACATTGGCCCAAACGGATTAAAAACAGAAAAATATATATTTTTATGTTAGAACAGCCAAAGAACATTTTGATATATTGTTTAAGAGTTGACACTAAATTTTGGAATAAATTTAAAGTATTTATTTTCAGTGACATTTCCCTCAAAGGAAATTGCTACTCAAAACAACACGCTCACTTCCGTCAGGTCGTCAGGTGAACAAACTAATCAGAGCCCACGATATAGTAATGCATCTATGTAGATTTGGGGATGGGGATGCGGATGGGAATGGGTATGGGGATGGTTCTGAGGATGGTCATGCGAGTGGCAATGAAGATGGAGATGCAGCAGGAGCTGGTGCTGGTGCTATGGTGCTCTAATAGACCATGGGTCTGAACATCATTTCGCTTTCAGCGGCTCGCCACAGCCACGCCACAAAAATTGAAATGAAAATTGCAAAAATCTTTAGGAGCAGCAGCAGCAGCAATAGGAGGAGGATGAGTAGGAAAACCGCCAGGCGGCACGGCGGCTAAACAACTTCATCTGTCCGGGAATTTAAAAATGAATTTCTCTAGGGCGGAAGAAGAAGCCAGAGTCCAAGAGATGGTCAGATGGTTGGATGTTCTACTAGAGAGGATCCAAAGGAGGAGGAGGAGCTGGAGTTGGGAGGCAGCGGAGCGAGCCCAAGATTGACACAAACCAATTAACATTTGTTCCTTTTATTTCTGGTCTTTGGTCTCTGAATTTATCGCACGTTTGACTGCGTTTACCAGTCAGATCTGTCCGACTTGAACCACGTTTTGCGCTTTACAACGCCAAAGAGCACCGGAGCACCGCTCGTCGTTCACTTCTCTGCAAGATTGTTGTACTCTGGGCCTCGGCCCTTCCAAGATCTTGCGGCTCTCGGACTAATCCATTTATCTATGCCCATAACTCTTAAAATAGCCTGGAAAATTTGCACCACAATTCTGTGGATGCCTGTGGCCGGGGCCAAATACCGAAAGACGTTTAAAATGCACTAATTACCCATGAGGTTTCTTCAGTTTCTCTTACTTACTTTTTTTTTTTCTACACTTTTATTTTATTTTTTGTTAGCATTTTTGTTGTATTTTTTTTTATGCAGATTACAGAGCTCTCGGGGCCGACACTTGGCTGTCCATTTGGAAATTTAACGCGCTTATCTGAGCCCGACTGCCAAGACATCCCGACCAGATAGGACACCGGGCAGGGAAGGGATGCCATGGTTCTGGCTCTGAGTCTGGGTTTGGGTTTGGGTTACTCTCCAAGAAGTCGAGCGTAAGGCAGGCAGCTCGAAAGATAACCAACATCGGGCTAATTAAAATTATATAAAAAAAGGAAAAGAAAAGAAAAAGTAAAATGAAAAGGCAGTGAATGGATCAGGAACTATGCTAAAGTTTTGCTTAAGAATGTTAAGCAGACAAAGTGGGATTTGGACATAATGAGAAAGGAGCAAAGCAAAGCAGGCAGAAGGACTTAAGTCTTGGATTGACAAAAGATCTACCTGAAAGAATTCGCAAAGCTGCAGCGGAGAATGATAGAAAAATTAATCGTGGCTAAAGGGATTTTTAAAGTAGAAAATATAAATAATAATATCATATTAAGGAAACTGATAACAAAATTTTTTCTTAAAGGTATTAAAGTAAAACCAAATAGATTACAGAAATTTTTTATGAAATTAAAAATCACTAAAAATCTTAAAGAAACGTATTACATATTTTAAAGGTATATAAATAATAAGAAATATTTTTTTTTTATTTTAAGTTGATTTTTTATTTAACAAAAAATGAAGAAATTAATTTGAATGCGAAAACTGGTTTCAAATTAAGTAAAACTGCATTTCAAGCCATTTAAATTTCCTGATGTATATTTTATTTATTTAACTAAATTAAAAACAATAAATTTTCTTATTTATTTCAGGTAAGCAACCCACACAAAGGCAGTAAATATTTCATTTAACAAAGTAAGTTAAATTAAAGTGTTTACTATTTAATAAATATTTTGCAGCTTATTCATATTCAGTTTTTTCCCCTTTTATATTTTATTGGCTTTTAACAAGGCTTTATTGATTCATTTATTTATTTATTTAATTCCATATAAAAGCTAGCAATCATTGAAATCAAATTTTCACAAATTTACACACATTTATTTGTTTTTGTTTGTTTCACAATCAAATAAATTAACTTAAACTGTGTGAAAAAAAGGAAGAACTAACTCGGCTTTATTTGCTCCTACATGAAGCCATAAACTGAATAATTTCATTAAAGCAAATGGCACTTATTGTAAAACACAAGCAGCAACTAAGGAGAGAAAAAAAAATCTATCTCAACTTTTGCCACTTGTAAATTATGCAAAAAGGTCTTCATGAAATTGCAAGCAGCTGCTCTTGCACTGTTGCCACTGTTGCAATTTCGCCCCTTTTTTCCATTTTTCCCCATTTTTTTTCTCCTCCTCCTCCTTTTTTATATCCTGCTTTCGAGAGGATGTTCTGTGGACCAGCCCAGCCCATCCCATTTAATTAGCCATTAAGTTTTATTGCGCGCAATTTTGTTTAATTTGCTTTAAATACAGAAAAAAACACAAGGAAGATACCAGAGAGCAAAGGAAAAAATAGTAGTTGCTACTTGGGTGGGCGGCACTACACTAGAGTTTAAAAAAAGAAAATGAAATGATAGAAAAAATTAGGGAAAATGTGGAACTTCATGTTGAACTACTTTGAGTGGACCCATTATTGCTTCTCCTACGGCTTTGGCAATAGAATTGGGAATTACTTCGAGCTTTTTGTGAGGGCTTAAATGTTTGCTCTCTTTCGAAAAGGAATATGTAAAGTGGCATTTGTAGATAAAGGAAATGATTATTGGATCAGCATTCCTTTTTTTCTGAAAAAGGATTTTAAATGTTCAATAATTGGGTGGAAAGAGAAAGCATTTTAGGGAGACAACAAATACCTCTTTGCCTAAAATTAGTATTTAATAATTAAATTAATAATATAATACATTCCTTATATATAACTTCCTTCTTATCCTGTCTAGATAGCATTAAAATCTAAGACAAAAAATTGTGTTCCCTTGTCCTTTGCTGATCTCTCAATTGCATTGTCCTTTGGCATATTTGATTCAAGGCAATTTTCCTCCGGTTTCTTGTCTTTTCAATTTTCCTTCCTTAGTTTTTTTTTTTTTGTTTTATACGACTTTGACTGGTGCATTTCCTGCTTTTTTGCTGGCCCAGCGCCCCTTTGGCCTTGTTTCTGCGCATTTAGCATGGAAATTGCCCCTCTTAGACGGCATGGCACAGTCAGCATATGCAATTTTCTGCTGCAATTGTCTGAGTCCATCGCACAGCCCCTTTTGCTGCTCCTTTTTATTTTTTTCCTCTACCAACCTCTAGTGCAGTTTGTCTTTTTTTTTTTTTGGGACTGGCAGCCAGCATAAACTTTTATACGCAAATTTAATTTTATCGTTTATTGGAAAATTCTGCGCGTGCAAATCCAATTTCCCATCCTTTCAATCCTGCCAGGCGTTCTTTTTTTCGGAATTTTATTTTAGTTAGTTTGAAAGTTAAAAATTTATTATTGTTGTGCGGGGGGTGAAATTGTTGTGTGAGCGGTATTTTTTGCGTGGAATTTTTAGGGGAAAAAGTTTGACAAACAAAAAGTTGATGGATAAATAAGGAATTAGAATGAAAGGAGCTTTAAAATGGTAAAAACTAAATGGAATTGAGGGTGATTTTATTTACAATTAAATTCAATATATAAATATAGTAGTATATATTTTTTGTAATTAAATGTTTAGATTTACCTACGATTTTTTTAGATTTTCTGAAATCCTGCTTTTTATTCCTTAAAATGTCTATTTACCTAGACATTTTTAATAAATATCCCTTAAAAATAAACCATTGTCCCCCTTGCTCTTCCCTTAAATCTTATATCTGGCATCTTGGCCAAGTTGGTAGCAAAACAGTGGTGAGAAGTCGGGGAGCGGCACTTAAAATTCAAGTTCAATAGTCGCTGAAGGGACGCGATGACGATGGCGACGGACGTGTCTGCGCAGCATGTGGCGCGTTCTAAGAACTTGCAACAGTTTGCCGACCGCTCCAGGAGCTGCCTAGGGAGTAGCCTTTGTTTTAGGAAAAGCTTGTGACATTTCAAATAAGTTTTAAGAATATAAATTTATTGAATTTAATTTTTAAAATTAAATAAAAATATTGCTAGTAATGTTGCCACTAAATACCTGCAATTTTTACTTTCCTTTAAATAGTTATTATATATTTTCCCTTAAAGGGTATTCAATTCTTCGTTTCCTGAACTTGATTATCCTTTCCTGCTGTTGTTGCTGTTGCTTGTTGCTCTTGGCCACCTTGGCACGAATGTCAACTGCACGAAAATGTTGCTGCAACATTGTCGTTGTTGTTGCAGCTACTGTACTTGCAACTGTTGCCATTGCTGCCTGCTGCTTTTGGCCCATTCTCCTGCCGCTTCTGTTGGCTATTTTTATTTTTTTTTCTGTTTTTGTTCTATTGATCGTTAGGCGGTTGCATCTGTAGTTGCTGCTGCTGCTGTTGGTTGTTGCTGCTCTTTGGGGTCCCTGGTGATAGCATTTTGCTCCTTGGCTTGTCAAAAGACAACAGCAAGGCTCCTTGTTGTTGTTGCTGCTGCTGCTGGAAAGGTTAACAACATTTTCGTTCGTGCCGCATCTTGATGTTGCTTCCTGTTGCATTTGTTGCTGCCGTTTGCCTTTTTAATTAGCAACTTTTGGGACTCGCGAGCGTCCCAAAGCGATGCAGCTGCCTCGCCGCCGCTTCCTTTGCTCGACTCTGTTGCATTAAGTATGCAGTCTTTGGTCTTCACTCTTCAGTGTTTTTGGTCTTTGGACTGGCTCCATCTTCGGTCTCCACCGACTTGTTGTTCTTGCATTTAATTAAATGCTCATAAGCATGTGACCAGCACCGAAATGGGGGAAACCTTTTTGGCCTTCGGGCCAAAGCAAAGTCATTGTCTCTGTGGGATCACTTAAGGGGAAGCACACAAAAAATAGAAGGGAATAGATAATGTAAATGGGTATGAGATATAGGGATGATGCGCCAGAAGACTCTTATGTTTGTATATCCTTTGGAGCCTGGAGTTTATGGTATTAATTCGACAAACTTTTTAAAAATTATTTTAGAAAGTAAAAACTTTTTTTAAATTATAAATATACCTATTATTTGTACATACGATTTGTAATTCTTATAATTATATTTTTATATTTATTTTCTGTCTCTTAACATACTTTAAAATTCTAACTCCTGGTCTTGCCTTTGAAAGCCCTTAGGCTTTGACAGCCGCGTCGTGCAATTGTCACATCAACGGCCCGATCGTAGCCAGAACAGAACTATTTAATGTCACTTTGGCACTTCCTTAAAAGTCAAGAGAGATCTGCCATTCCCGTTCCCGTACCGTTGTCAGAGGTCTTGTCGCCTTGTCGCTTCATCGCCGACAAAAATATTTTGCCTCGTTTGGTCTTCTTCTAGTGCCTTTTTTTTGTGAGCTAAGAATTTCTAATTAGTGGCGCCATATTGTTGCACTGGCCAATACATGGGCCCCCCTTCCCCGTGGCATCCTTCCTGCCACCCTTGCACAACAAATGGCCAGCAATCACAGGCTCCTCTAACTGTTTGCCGTTGTTGCTGGACAGTGGGATGAATGTGGAAAGAAAGGGGTATTAAATAAAAGAGTTTTGAAACTGTTTTTAAAATTAATAAATGTTTTAAGGTGTATCAAAAGGTTTAACAATTTTATAAATTTTTTTTTCTTATATATGAATTCTTCTTTCGAAGATATTAAATGAAATAAAAAAAAAATCTTAACTAGGTTAGAGGCAAGTGACGATAGCAAAATCAAATAAGCAAAGCGATAAGCAAATAATATTTTAAATTAAATTACTTTATCTAAACCTTTAAAGGCTTAACATTTTTTTATTGTTTTATTATTAAATTTTATTTATCATCCCCACTGTGCTCCATCGAAAGAGATGGCACCATCTCTCGCTAGTCGCCATCGAAGACTTGTTTGCTGCCTTAATTCGACGCAAATAATTTACGAAGAAAGAGACGGACGGGGCTCTGCACTCCTTCGACTCCTTCGTCCGCCGCCTGCTAATTACGTTAAGCATTCGACGTGACACGCCTCCCCACCCTCCCCCTTTGGCGCCTTTCGCTCTCCTCTGGCGAAAATCTGTTATTTTGGTGTTAATTACATGGCATTTTGTTTTCAAAGTTGCTGCGTGAAGTTTACGGTTATGTGCGATGTAAGACAATGGCTGTAAAGCTTTGAAGCGAAAACTATTAGAAGAGACTGCAATTAATTATATTGAGTAGCTGTAGGGTTTATGTTGCACTTAGTAAACTAGAGGAAGAGGAAGATTTTAAATCTTTTATAGACTTCTAGCTTTCATGGGGCTTTAATATTTATGCTTTCATAACTCCCACGTTTTTATTATTGTATTCTATTTGCTGAAATCATTTTCATACAGGCTCAGAAATCGAAATCGTTTTTTGGCAATCAACATTTTTATGAACTTTTGTTTTTTTTTTATTTTGTGGGGCCGCCTCTTTCGTTCGCTTCTCCTTTGGCAACTCAAAGTCTCAGCTCATAAATCTCGCGTGCTGCAAATCTCTCATTTCATTTGATTTCGTTTTGTATATAAAGCTATAACAACAGCACCCCCTTCCAGTTCCCTTTGTGTTGTTGTATTTTCGCTATCAACTGGCGCAGATCGAAAAGAGGAAGAAAACCTTTTGCATTTCCAAGTCCCGAGTCCGAGTTCCAGTCCCTTAAGTCCGGAACCCGACCCCTCCTCCACTACACCAGCATCTCGCCATCATCATCATCATGAGCTGCTTGATGTTTTGACCCTTTTCAAGATGTTGTCTTCATTGCGTGTCTTCTGTTGTCTGGATTTGTCTTGAACTTAGAGTAGAAATAAGGAAGCAGAAGCAACAAAGGCTGGAGCAGCAGCAGCCACAATAATGCCGGCTCTTTTTTTAGGGAGCCAAAAAATCGCGATAATAATATTTATTTGCTGTTTGCTTGGGGTATTGGGCAGAGGGCGCTAAGCGTGCTTCATAATTTATTATTTATTTTCGCTTTTTATGGAGCACGAAAGGCAAACAATCAAGGAACAATCAGAGGAATCAAGTTAAATGTGGCAAAAATGGTTTTGAAAAAAAATATAATAATAATAGTAAGGGGAATTGCTGGAACGTGACTGGTATAGGATCTTACTTTAATTGTGTTTTTTATTATTATTTAATTAATAAATGCTTTAATATCCTTAAGAGTTTTGAATATACAAGAAATTTAAATATTACTTTCGCTGCTTTTGAAACTATTTTAGGTTTAATAACCTTTAATAGTAATGTTATTATTATTAGAAATTTGTATGTAGAATTTATTTTAACTGTTTTTTTTCGATAAACCATTTTGCAGCCAACACCTTTAAAGGGTATTTTGAAAAACACTTGTGACATCTGTAGCATCTCCAATATTGTGAATTTTTAAGTATATTTATAAAGTCTTAAAATTTTTGGATTCCTTAGTTAAAAATAATAGAAATATATATAAAATAAATCCTAGTATCACCACTGTAACTCCCCATCTTTCTCTCTCCCCCTTTATTCCCTCCTTTCTCTTACAGTTTGAATCCAACTGAGCTGTCAGTCCACCCCCTCCCTCTCCCTCGCACCTGCATTAAATACCTCAATGTAATTAACATTACACCCAATTAACATTTTCTGCGGCTGCTAAACTCTGTTTAACTGTTAAACGCTGTTCGAATGTTAAAGACGCAGCAGCTGCTTCAGCTACTGCAATTGCAATTGCTAGTTGCAAGTTGCAAGTTGCCACCGACAAAGTCAATAAACGCGTTTATTGTCTTAGCCGCTGCCGCCCCACCTCTTCTTCAGCTCGCCTCCCTTGTGTACATTGTCTGTGTTGGTGCCAAGAAAAATGTTGCTGTCGCGCCAACATTTTGCCATTGTCTCCCGTCTCTGTCTGCCAGTAGCTGCTGCAGCTCTTCCATGGTTCTTGTGCCAACTTTTGTCCATTTTAAGGCAGCTGGAATGTTGCTTTCTTGTAAATTGTTTAAATAAAATACAAATACAACAACAGGCGAGCGAGAACAAGAAGAGCTAGCTGCTACCCATCTTGCTCTCTCTTCCTATCTCCACGGAGTGGGGCTGCTCTCCTATTTGACTTTGTTGTTGTTGATGTTGTTGTTCTCCTTCCTCTTGGAGCAGCAATCAAACAAAAAGTGGGAGAGCGCATTATTTGCCTTGCTCCTTATGGGCTTTACCCATGTTTATTGTTGTTGTTGTTGTTGCTGGGATGATGGGTGCGGAAATGTTGCACCTGCTGTTAAAAATGCTAACAGCGTGGGGGATTAACATTAACAGCATGGGGGCCCCCATAATCATGGGCAATGTTAACGGGAAACTGTTGAGCTAAATGCATCTAATCGGAAGATTGCTATTTCTTATTGGGAATTTCTTAAACGGTGAACATTTTATGAGGTAAATATAAGAATTGTGGGTTATAAAAGAGTTAAAAAAAAGAGATTTATTCATATTTATTTTTATTAAATTTAGTCAGTCTTTATTTAATCATTTTCATCCTTTTGTAAAGGGTCTGTTCTGTCTTTTTACATCCAATCATAGTACCTTATAGAGAGTCTCCTTCCTACTGGATCTTGATTGGTATGCAAATGTTTAATGATTATTTATCAGCTCTCAAGTCCTTCTTAACTATGTATAGCTTATGTTAACTGAATATGTATTAAAAATTAAAATGCATTCAATTATTAAATCTTGCTACTACAAAGGTACTATCATAGAAAGACCCCTTATGGGCACGTGCTGCCCACGGGGACATTACTAAGTACACACATATATGTTTCTAGAAAACCCTTCTAATTCACATTCTCATCTGGCGCAGAGATAAAGTTGCTGCTGCTTTAATTAGAATTCCGAATTCCGTTTCAAAGGAAGTTGGCGCTTGTGCAGACAGTATTAATATTTATGGTCTAGTCTGGAGCGATGATGGATCACACGAGCGACGAATGCCTGATGAGCTGCAGTCGCCGACAATCTCGAAGGCCCCATCTCTACACACATCTTGTGATGGCTTGTTGTGCCACGTTCCAAGCCAAGTGCACGCAATCTTTCAGTTGTCGGAGGTCATTCCTGGGAAGAACATTATCTAATGATGATGACGATGATGATGGTGGTGGTGATGGTGCCCACGATGGGGGATGATGATAATGCCTTTTCCACATAAAATCGCATCGCAAAAAATCTCTTCTCAGGCTAATATCCTCGCCTCCAAACCGAAAAGGCTAACCCATAATTTATGTGCCTCAAATTCAATTTTCATTCAGTAGAAATTGCTTAAAAATTCCCTGGGTGGTCGGTTGGTTGGTCGGTTGGGTCGCTCCCTTGAACCCAAGGAAGTTAAAAACTTGAACCAGAGCCAAATGTAGAGGAGTCTGTCTGGGATTGGGAGGACCTTAGAAGAAGTTTTTATTGTTTTTGGGTTTGTTTTATGTTTTTGTTTTGCCGCACTTCTTGGGACTCCATGGCGGATGAGTCATATATCCTGGGGAGAGCTAATATCGCTGTCTGCTAATGGTACAGTGGCCTCTTTTCCTCTTAAATAATCAAAATAAGTTTATGATTAATCCATAATATATTTTTAAATATTTATTTGTAATTTAAAAAATTTAAATTTTAAATTTTAAGAATAACTATTCCAAGGAAAACCTTTAATAGAAACTTTTATTATAATTTATCATGTTTTCTTTAACAAAAAGTAATTTTACATTTTAAATATTTACTTTACTTTATTTACCTTACTTTAAATATATATTTTTTTATATAAAACAAATTTAATATAGTTTTATTTAAATAACCATTAAAGAATATTTAAGTTCATATACTCTACTTTCCACTGTAGTTGCCTTAATGCACATTTGAGTCTCTCTTTTAACCTGGCCAAAATATGCTCTCAAAAGGGCCCACACACGTAGTTTGGAATCCTCTTCCGCCTGCCAGTCAGTCAGTCATTCAGTCACTCTGTCCTCGGCTAACCCCTTCCGTCATTCAGTCATTCAGTCAGTAGCGCCATTCCGCCAGTCACTCATAAATTTAAACGCCCGGCGCCAGATCTTTTCCTTTCTTTTCATTTTTATTTTTTACTTTTTTGTTGCTTCCCCTTTTACTTTTTGCAGTGCGTGAATTTCACACCTTTTTCCACAGTTGTTGGTTTCCCTTTTTTTTTGTCGCTGTTAGTTGCGGGTGAAGTTAGATGGTGGAAGGAGGGTTGAGGGGAAGACCGACAAAATTTCAATAAAACGCAGACGTCAACGGAAAGAGTGGATGACTAATGCACTGCTGCAGTATGTGTAGGTGCACTGAAAGAAATAGGAAATTAAAAAAAATAAATAAATTCAACAATAAGTTACTTAAAAAGAAAGAGAGAAATTTGTATAAATTATTATTATTATTATTTCCATTTTGAAAAAAAAAGTATGAATATTTATATTAAGTAGAAAATGTAAACTATTTGATTTTGTTTCTCTTAGGCTTCACAATCATAACTACATATCTAAAAATCGGTTTTAAATTCATTTTCTTGAAGTTTATTATAAATTTTTGTATTCTTTTACATTCCTTAAAATCCCCTTCAACTTGTACCCCTCTTTTTCTGCCAGTGTATATTCTGAAGTGCAGTTTTGCTACGAATCTGTTTCCCAGGCTACGCAATTTTGCATTTTTATGTCGTTCACTTTACGCTCTTTGAGCTTGAGCTCTCAGTTAATGGTCATTTATATGTGAGCTCTGGTTTTTGCTTTGCCTTTTTTTCCAAATCAGTCAAAAAACGTTGGTTCTGCTAATGCGAGTGCAGTTCCAGGAATTCTGAGCCAGGGACCAAGCGACACTTGGTCCCGACACCCCCGACACGGTTTGCTTTTTAGTTTTCCCTTTTTTTCAGATTTTTTTTTTTTAGTTTTTTTAGACCAGCATATACTGCTCAGGTTTCAGTTTCAGGTTTTTATTATGGCTTGCAATACTTTAGTTTTTGTGTTCTTTTATTTTTGTGGATTGGATTTTTGTTTTTATTTTTCTTATATTTTTTTTTTGTCTGTCTTTGGCCAATGCCTTTTGTTGGGCTTAGCACGAACTGCATTTAATGGCAAGGAGGACGGTCTCCCACTGCTGGTACTCCTACTCCTCCTCCTCCTCCGATTTTCATTGTAAATGAAGTGTCAAAGACTTTAAATAGCTTTTGATGCTACTGGGTGAATGGAGCTGTTCTTTCTCAGAGCTCCGCGCATGAATCTCCAGGCGAGAGCTGCTCTTTGTTGCTGGGATTTTGCATTTAGTGGGAAATGCAATTAGCTGGGGATATAGACGAGAGGTTTCTAAGTAATTGTAAAGGGGGAAATATGCCTGAAGGGGGCTACTTTGTTGAGGGTAAATGTTTGCTAAACAATTGCTAAAAACCAATTAGCAAATGGGAAGTGTTTGCGAAATATCTATTATGTCAATAGTTAAACATTGTTTTTAGTGATTTTAATTATTATGAATAAGTCATCATTTAAAACTGATAATATATGATCTATATAGATCTATAAAAGCTATCTTTACATGTTGAATTCTTTATTTTATTGTTTGCCTTGAACATCCATCATAACCTAACTCCTTCCCATCATATTTCGGCTTCACTTTATCTTTTCCCCTGTTTGCCTTTGTTCTTATTGTTAATTTTTGTTTGTCAAATATTTTTAAAGCTGATTTTTTGGCGAAGCTTCCTTGACAGGTTGCTCTCCGTGCTTCAGACAGACGACTGCTGATGGCTCACAGAAAATAAAACAAATAAAATAAAACAAGAACAAAAACATGAGATTTTTTACCTTTGCAGCTTGTTAATGCTGCTGCTGTTGATGTTCTCTTGTTGGACACTTGAAACCGGCAGCTGTCGCACTTCACTTCTCTTTGCAATATGAATACCCTTCTCTTCAGGGCATCTCCTTCTTTTAAAACACACATATTTCCCCCTATAAGTAAGCCCATATGCATATTAAATGCTTTATAAAAAAGCTTCCGTATAGCCTTTTTGCAAATATTTACAGTTGGCTTTTATTTAATTACGCCAAAGACAATAAAAAAAGTGTGTGATAAAAAAGTAAACTGATAGCGTGGAAGCTTGAAGCTGATGCACTGGCAGAAAATAATAATAAAATTATAAAAATAATAATAATATGGAATAATTAATATATAATTAATATTATATATAATATTATTATAAATATTTAATATATATATATAGAAATAATTTTAAAGTATATCTCAAAAATAGATTTCGACAAAATATTCTTTCTTATTTAAAAGAATTATTTAATATAGCTTTCTTCTCGAACTTTTATATATTTAATATTATTAAAAATATATCTAAATTTAAGTTTCTTTCAGTGTTGTGGCTCCCAAACTGTGCTTGAGCTTGTTCTTTTTTTTTCTGCCTCGTCGTTGTTGTCATTTGTGATGTATTGTGTGTTGAGCTTCGCCTGACACTGCGGTAGGTTGTTTGGCTTTTCAGATATATGAACTTATATTCGTATATATATTTTGGTTTTTTTTTATTATTATTTTTATTTTGGCCATCTGTCGTGCTCAAGTGGAATTTTTGTGGGCTGATGATGACGATGATGATGAGGAGGAGAAGGTGGAACTGCGACAGGGAAGCGTGTGAATGAATTCCTGTTGTTCTCTGCTGCGGTTTTGTGGTTAGAACAGAAGCACTTTTGGTTTTGGTTCTTATGGCTAAGTGGGGAAAGCGAAGGCCTTAAATACTAAATACATACTATGTAGATACTATGAGATAACGAAAGTTTGTGGTTAAATTTTCGGGTTTGTCAGGCGATTGGAATGCCATGAATGCTTTTTGGCACATTTATTGCCAAATTTTATCAAAACCGCAATTTTTGTTATCATTAAACGATAGGTTATCGCAAAAAGTTTAGTACTTTCAGAAGCAAAAGATAACTTAAGTTATTAATCAATAGTTTGTCAACATTTTTGGCAACTTTTTGATGAAAGTAATTGCTACTTTTCCATATTTATTATTAATTTATACAGATATAGTTTTTTAATGAGGATTTTCCCAAGTAAAAAAATATTAGAAAAAATATATTGAAGCACAAAAATTATATTTTAATTGTTTTAGATCTCATAAATTTTAAATAATTTTAATTAAATACCTCTTCGTCTTAAATCGAAATCTATCCCCCCCTTAATGTCTCAAAGGACTCACTAATAGCAGTCATTAATCTTGGAAAACCCAACTTTATTTATTTTTTTGTATATTAAAGACTTTTTTTCAAATCTAGCCAGCAATCATTGCCTTTCTATTTTTCTTCTTCTGGAAGTACCTTTGCTGCCATCCATATCCTCCCAATTGATCAAGCAAATAGTTAAAGCTCGCAGCTCCCAATCTGCATCGGGCCCTAAACTGCGGCCCAACCCAATGTCGATATTTTCCCGCTTTTCCTTTTTCACTCGCTTCCCTTTGGTATTATTATTTTTTTTCTTTCCTTCCAGCTGCTGATCAATCGTACAATTGAGTAAAATCCTACTTTATTTGCAGGAAGGCAGCAGCAGCAACATCGCCTGTTGCCAGTTGCACGTTGCCCGTTTGCCTGTTGCATGCGGCAAAGCTGCAGAGTAGAGTCCCCGTCCAGGGCTTTTGTTGTTTTAATGGCTTTCGCTAACATAAAAACCATTAAGATAACATTTTTATAGGATTTCAATGGCAGTCACGGCAGGAGCAGCAGCAGTCGCAGCAGTCGCAGCAGCAGCAGCAACAAAGAAGCTTTTGCCCCGGCATTGCCTGTTTTTTATGGCCAACTCGGGCTCGGCTGGCTGCAGTGCAACTTGTGCCGCTGCCACAAGCCAAACACCAAATGTCATTGACTATCAATAGAAGATGCTGCTGCACTGCTGCTCCAGAGTCCGCAGCCAGATTCAGGCTAAGAGCCGGGCCCAAAGCCCGGCCCAATCCCTCCCTGCGATTGGCAACAGGTTGGGTATAAGCCCATGGCCTTTGTTTCTGGCCCTACGCGCGCTCTGTGCGCTTATTAAACACAATATTTGTTGCAAGTCGCAAGTTGCAAGTTGCTGCTGCTGCTGCTGTGCCTGCTGCTTCACCATTGCGACCATAAAGCGCGATTTATTTTTGTTGATTTTTTGCGTGCTCCGCACCGCTTTGCCGGTTGCTTACACAAAGAAAAATATTAAAAATTATATTAGGATTTTTATTAACTAATTTGTTAATAAGTTTACATTTTTTATATCTTTTTAGAGGCTTTTCATAGGAGGAAATCAAGTTTTTATTAACCAATATAATATAAATATATATAATAGAGATTTCCTCAAGTTTAACATAATTTATTATTTTCATTTATTTAATATTTTCTCCGAGTGTTCAAGTTAGTGTGAGTGGTTGGGGGGGTCTTTTTCTACCCAAAAGGGATTTTTCTCATTTTTTACGTAGCTCATTTTTTCTTGTTTAGCTCTCACTTCCTACTTCCAGGTTTTTATTTTTTTTTTTCGGGGGCCCAACCCTCTTAGTCGAAATACTCGGCCAGAGTCACACTTTTTCAGTCAATTTTGTAGCCAGGGCCAAAGGAGCAGGAGTGCTCCGCGAAATCCACCATCCACAATCCCCAATTCCCCAATCTCAATGCCACTCGATGATGCACTACGGATGCAGTCACTGCCACTGACTTTGGTGGCGGTAGACAGTGGGTGGGAAAGGGTTTTTTGGGTAACATTTATTGAAGGGTTTATTTTTGGGAATTTTTAAAATTAAAATTTGAGTTTGAAAATTAAGCTTTATGTTCAAAAATTGTTCAAATTTAAAAAGGAAGATTTTTTTTAAGGGCCACGAAACTTAGCTATATTTGTTTTATATTTTGTATTTAAAAAATTATAAAATTATAAAGTTATACAAAAAAGTGTCAAAACTTGATTTTGATCAAATTAACAATTGTTAAACGGTTTTATTTGTTATAAAACTAATGATTTTACGATTTATAAGGTTCTTTTATTTTTTAAAAATTATTTGGCACACGATTTTCTATATTTTCCGCTAATTTAAAAACAATAACCACAGTGCAAGCATTTCCACACACTTTCAACAAATCGCTTCGCATTCTTTTGTTTTTATTTATTTATTTTCTTTGTTTTCGTTTCGCCATCTATCTGTATCTCTAATGCCCGGCAATTGTTGCCACTTCTTCCTGCGAGTTGGGCAACGCTTTTCATTTCTTTTATATATATTTTTTTCTATTTTGTTTTTGGGGAGTTAGAGTGCTATGGCATATCCCTCCGGTTCATTGTCCATTATGCAGCATTATGTGATGCAGCTGCCTTGAAATACTTGGCTGCCCTTTTTGCATTGGCAAGCAGCAACAGCAACAAAAACACATAAATTGCATTTGTCGGTTTGTTGTCGTTTTCATAAATAAGATAAAGATAAACGACCAAGTTGCATATTATTTGTAATTGCATTTCTTCTACTCGCGATGCTGCCTGGATCTCCACCAACAAGACTGCCGGCCATTGATATGGCACTGCGAAATGTTTTCCAGCATTCTGAATTTATTATTGACCAGCGCGAATCTCTAATGGGGCAGCAACAGGCAGCATCAGCAGCATCAGCAGGAGGAGGAGGATGAGGAGGAGGAACAGCAGCAAATATCTTTAATAAGATCCGTGGATGGAAAGCGAATGGAGGAAATAGTTGCTTCATGGGATGTGAATTCAAGAGACGGGATATAGAAGTCTCCAGTGTATCAATTAGCAAAGCAAATTACTTTTATTTGTCGTCATTACAAGTTATTATATTCACTTTTTTTTTAAATTGTATTTGTATCTATTTAATAAAAATATCAACTTATTATTTTTATACCTTAAACCCTTTTAAAAAATATATATTATTAGATTTGTTAGGCAAAAGGATGGGACATTTTATAACCTCAACTTTAGGCGTTTTTCCTTAAAAAAAAAGCAAAACATTATTAGATTTTTTAAATAAATATTTACCCATTTTAAGGTTTATATAAACCTTTTAAAAATTGTATTATCTACCTCTGTTTTTTCACCAAAAATAACAATTCGTCATTTCTTTAAAATTTTTATTATTTATAGTTTCCCCATATCCTTGGCCATATTTCTTCCCTTCGTTATATTTTTACACAAAAAAATATACAATTTAAAAGCAATTCCGTTTTATTGACTCTTTATCTAAGCCAATGCAGACTATAAATCTCGTATTCATTTGAGGGAATATTTTTTTTTAGCTTGGAACAATTTTTGCATAGGGCTGAGTCAACCGAATCAACAATTTGTTGGCTTTCCTCGATCCGCGGACGTTGGGCGATAACAAAAGGCAGCAAATATAAACCTCTTGGTTATATATGAATATATAGTATATGCCGTTCATATAGCAATGAAAACAATCAGGCAATCCTACCAATATTGCAGACACTGAATGGTTACTCTTTGAATTGTTAAAAGTATGCTCGATTTTTTAAAGATTTTTTCTAGATTGAAAAATAATTATATTAATTTTTAGGAATAGAAAAGAGTTAATGAATTTAATTAATAAATAAATATATTTTTTAAATGAATATACTTTTTTTTTTAATTTTTCTTAAGAGTTTAAAATAGTTAGTATATTATTATAAAGACTTGCTTTTATAAAGCTAAATATCGAACTTAAATCTTACATGAACTGTTCTTATATTTTTAATTTTTCCTTTTAAAATACTTGTGTCATCATAAAAATTACTAAAAACTGTTTTCCAAGTGCCATGTTGTTCCCAGAATTTTTTCCAGAGCAATTCCCATTCGGCTTCCCTTGGTTTCCTAGGTTTCCCTTCCATTTTTTGCAAACAGTTTGCAAAATGCCTTTTGTTGACTTGACTGAGTGAAGTTGTGTCCGTTCGGTTTTCAGTGTTCAGTGTTCCAGTGTTCGGTGTTCTGTGTGTTTTTGTATATTTACCACGTTGTTGTGGACTCTCTCAGCGTTTTAGCGTAGGCTAAAACAACAACAGGAACAAGGGCGACAAGAATCGACGGCGCCGTTGCCGCTTTATTATGAATTATGGCCACGTTGACAGTTTAGGACCAGACGAGGGCGTGGAAAACTTGACAGATGCGCACACAGAATCCAGAGAATGGGTAACCAAACTGCAATACTATACACAAAGTCATATATATATATATACATATATATGTATATCCCAGAGAACAGCAGAAAATCTTGGCAAATAAAGACCTATTCCTGGTATCGGCCAAGAGCCTTGTCATGGCTCAACTTCTTATTAATAATGTGATAAAACTGTCAGACGACCAACTGTGGGCCCCAAGATATTTCCATTCGCTGCCTTTTGTGTGTAAACTCTCGCAATCCATTCCACTAAATTAAGCAATTAATTTACCATTTATATAAGCCGACAACTACAACTTCAACTATAAATTATTATTTTTTTTTTGTATATGTATCCCCCTGAGATTAGGCCAAAAATAAAGAGTTATGCCCGCTGCTGTCACAGCGAATTATGATGGCTAACAAAAAAAATGAGGAAAACAAAAAACAAAGTATATATATTCAAACATTTTTCATAACAAAATTGGTAACTTCAGTCAATTATGTCCCAAGCATTTCTGTGAGCTAATCGATTGTGACTGGCGACGCATGGCAGATAAAGGAAATCGAAAGTGATTCAGAAGGGGATTAAAGGGTTTATCTTGGAAATATTTAGAAAATTAGGTAAAGTCTCAAGGAAATAATTATTGTTAAAATATAATTAAATGTCAGACTTGTTTGAGATGTGTTTAAGATAAGTTAGAATTCACTTGGCTTTTCCTAAAATTTAATAAATATTTATTTCAATATTATATGTTATTTAAATATTTAACAAGTTCTTTGTACTTAACCTAACACCTGTTCTTTTCTTTCTCTTTCATTTCAGGTGAGCTAAGAATCGCCTTCTTTAAGCATTTCTTTGTCTTTTTATAACCCTTTGAACATAAATCATATTGGGGTAAGTCTGATGACCTCCAAAGTCATTAGTTCGTTTTTACTCTCCTTTCGCTTCCTAATTACATTCGGCTCAGAAAAATATTAAATGCAATTTCATTCTCATCATTTCCGAGATGAAAACACTGTGTTTTTCCCCTCCGAACAGCTTCTGTGTCTCACTAACCGAAAAAACCTAATTGAAATTACGTAACGTTCATTGACTTTAGAAAATTTCTCGGTTAACTTTTTAGGGTACAAAAACCTTTTGTGCACATATTTATTTGTGGTCACCGACTTGTCTTGGATTTTTTGTCTTTTCTTCACTTCTTATTATTAGCTGGACCTCGTATTAGGCGGCTCTTTGTCCAGAGAGGAGCCGGGGCCAAGACCTGTAATGTAATCGCATTAGCGAGGCTTTACTGCCGTCTTCTGGCCAATGCCAAATTAGCCATGAATGAGCCAATGGAAGAGAGAGAGAGAGAGAAAAAAAAGAGCCTGACTACGAAAAAATAGATTTCATTTAGACACGATCATTGCCCATAATAATATGAAGAATATCTGGAAATTAAGAAGCGGCGAACGATCTACGTAATGACAGTGGACAAGAACTTGATGGCTGAGCAAAATATAAGCTGATAAGAGTCAGGAAGCCAGAAGAATTGACAACTAGACTGGGGGGTATAAAGATTTGGGGGAGATGGGAACACTGGGAAGACAGTAGTCACTAACATAGATCGTGGAAGAAAGTGGAAGAGGCCACATAAGAGGAGACTCTAGGAAGAGTAAATAATTTGAATTTTTTACTTTGATGAACTTGAACAAATTTTTTTGTATTATCAAATAATTTGTAACAAAAAGAAGACATGTTTAATTACATTTCCTAATAGTCAAAATTTTCATAAATATTGATAAACCTTATTAAAAATTAATTCAAACCTTTAAAAACGTTTTTATAATTGTCCGAAAAATTTGTATCTTATTTTTCAAATTATTTTTCCACCCTAAAACTCAATTATTTATTCCAAAATTATTCCCAATCTTTTAATAATTTATCAACTCTAATTAAACCATTGAACTCCTTAAGGCCTAGAGCTCTGCAAAAAGAACAACAAATCCCAAATGGAAATTCAATAATAATCGACATAAATATCTGAATAAATGAGAAAATAAAGTAAATAAAGTAAATCAACCGAATAAAGTGAAGTGAACGAGAAATCTCAATGAGTGCTGAAGGTCAGAATGCTTTAGGCATTCCAAAAACGAAACCGAGAACGAAATTGAAATTGGAAGTAAAGAAGTGGGAATCGAAATTGTATCGATTGTTTGGCGGCTGTCGCCAATGAATTCTTTAACCTCTCAACGCAATTAAATGCCAATTGAAATACGCGGCGGCTTATAAATTGAAATTAATGATTGGAAAGAATCTTAAATAATTTATTTTAATTGTGTGACAAATTTGAGCAAACTCTTTTGATTAATTTACCCCTTTTTATTGATTCGCGGTGGCTAATCTTTATTTTTTCGAGCTCCCTGCCATCCCGAGATTCCATAATTTTTGTATTTTTAAAGCGATGATGTTGGCTAATGTTTTCTCTCTCTCCCAATTCGCTTATACTTTTATTTATTTATTTTTTATTTTCGTATTTTCTCGCAGTTCAATGATCGCATTTAATGATTTTTGTATGCGAAAATAAGTAGATTTGGTACTCTATAGATGGGGATCGCACTCAAGTCTCGTCTGGCTTTCTTTTGTTTGGTTTTCGTTTGGGTTTTCGGTTTTCGGTTTTGTTTCCCCTTTGTTCGACTTCTTTTTAATTTTTTTTTTTTGCTCTTAATTTTTAAAAATATGCTACAGAAAATTCGTGAAATGTTTTTGCTATGAGGAGTTGGAGGAGGAGTACAAGATATCCGAATATAAAGTACTTTTTGCGGTCCATTCCACTTCAAGTCGAGTGGCAATTGGCACAAGGCACAATTGTTGACTCTTGAAATATGGCAGCATTATGTTATGTAATCAAGAATTGGCCAAAAAGATGTGTGGGGGATAATAAGTGGATTACATTTTGATTATCTTTTTGGCGACAAATTGTCGGGGCACTTGAAAATATGAATTATTAGATCAATTAATGTTTTAATTTATTTAAATTTTATGAATTTACATAAGAAATAAACTAAGGAAATAAATTAAAATTATTAGACCATGGAATTTACTGCTAAAAATATCTATTAGTTAAAGGGAATTAGCTTAATATTTTTCCTTTTTTATTCTAACATATGTTAAATATTATTTTTAATATTTAAATATTAGCTCAAAATTTTTTCTTCTATTCTAAACAAAGTTTAAAGTCTCACAAGAATATATTAGGAATAGTTTCAGAAATATATTTATTTGCCAATTTCCAACCTCATAGGCGTAGAATCCAACACAATGCTAATAAATCTCCCTTGTTTCGGCTTGAAATTTTTTTTAAACAAAATCTTCAACCAAAGATCAGCCACAGAAACGCCCCCTACACCGAAAAACATAATCAGGTTCAATAAACTTGTAGAAAAACAAATGAAACTCGTTACCACCTTAGGACTGACTCTGCAGATATCTTTACGCATATACATATATCCCTTAGTCCAAAACCGAATTGGGTCAAAGTTTGCAGCCAAAGCAATTTATTTTGCCCCTACTGACAAAATATTTGATTTTTTTTGGTAGCTAGACACGAAGAAGAAAAGAATGAAATTTACATGGCAAAACCTGTGTTTTGGCCTCCGTGATTCGAGCTGAAGAAGATTTACAACCCAATGGTTGAGATAGAGATCTCAATTTACCTATGAATATATATGTTCTCACGCTTTATAGGTTTTTTTTCCATGTTAACTTTTGTTTTGGGTGTTCTGCTGGATTTTTGTATTTTGGTTGAGTTGTCAAGACATCAACTTTGTTGCCACATTCGAAGGGCACTAAAAATGGGTAAAACGTTCTCCTCCGTAGTCAGTATCAATTTTTATTGGTTAAATGCAACTATCAAATCTCGGTTTATGGCTTATGGCACATTTGCTACGAGGATCGCTTCGGTTTCTTAACTTTTACGACTGCCTTTTGGTAGAGAGACACACATACACAAGGGCCAAAGAGGGCTAATTTTAACGACTTTTGATGGCTCGTTTACACGCAACGACAACGATCTGATTATTGATTTCGAAAAGCACCTCTTATCTCGTTTTATGTGACAACTTTTAGTTACGTTTTTATTGGATTCAAATTGTCAACTGCTTTCGAAGGGGAAGAGGTATTTACACGGTAGTTATTGATCCTTAAACATTTTGTTTATGAACTACTTTATGGTTTGTACTTATTGGGAGATGGAATATTAAAGGGACTTCTGTACTTTGTAGATAAATTGTGCACTTTGTTGTCTGAGAGATTAAAGCATTTGTTTAAAAAGATACGGGTAGTTAACAAATCATTAACATATTGCTTACTCGTATATATTCGCATATTAACGTTAAATGTCAGTAGCTTGAAAATCAATCACAAGAAGATCAGCCACATATAACAAGGTCAAGTTTTTGACAGACTTGACAAATTAATTTGTATTAAATGTCAAAGGTTGAAGTTATATCCGACTATTTAACTACAAATGAAGATGGATTTTAGCAAGTAAGCATTTTATCATATGGGTTAAAAATAAAGATGTTCTTATAAACACGGTTACTAAATAGGAAATCCAATATATTCACAAAAATGTTCCTTTAATACAATATAATAAAATATTGTTAATCAATCAAAACTATTATAAATATATCCATATTCTTTAGAATTCCTTTTCGAAAAATTAAAAACTTATTTTATAAAATTAACTAGTCTATATATTGACCGTTATCTAAAGGTTTTATATTCTTTAACTTGTCTTTAATTAGTTTGTAAAATCATATTTATACACTTTTCTAAATGAAAACCCATTGCAAAAATATTAAATTAAATTAAATAAATTACAGTTCCCTTAGCAAAAAACCCTTGAGAGCTTTTTCAAGATCGCGACAACCTTTAATGCTTCAAGTTCACTGCCAAGTCGTTGCAAGTCCAACCTGTTCGAGCCGAACCGATCTAGCAAGAGGTTCACTTCGAACCGATTCTCTTAGCTCTCTCTTAGATACATATGTATCTCTTAGCTCCAGAGATACTTTACAAGTTAATGCCGGATCGCCGCACAAAGCCAACTATGGACAATGGAAACGAGTTCTTCTTGGGGGACCCTGCAGATACCCCACTATTTCTCTCTGGCGAGATTCTGCATTCGTTTTTTTTGCAGCTTATAGCCTGTTTTGTTTACCTTATGCCTCGTTGAAGATCTTGGCTATAGTTTTTCGTTGCAAAAAAGATCGCTCTCAACGAGAGAGACCCGAGATGGCCAAACAAGTTGCAGTTGCTTGTCGATTCTCAATTCTCGATTCTCGGGATTCGCAGACTCCTACACGAGGTTTTCGCCTCTTCGATCTCGAGATATAACATTTTTCGCCATTCTCCGCTTCGCTCCTCTCCCTCTTTTGCTTCTGGATTTTTTTTTCTTTTTTGTTTTTTTGCAAGCTCAGCAGCAGGAAGTTCAATTTTCAGTTCAGTTCAATTTTGCACGTCATCTCAAGCGGTCCAAGCGGTCTCAAGCGGCATTCGTTACTCGATTTTTACCCAAAAAAACCAGAAAACAGAAAACCGAAACTCTGAAACTCTGAGTGTGGCGCGGGTGTAGCTAAAAAGTGTTTAAGAATAGTTTTATAAATAGCCGGAGATAAACAATACAAGTCCTCCAACAATGAACTGTTCGGTTTTGTGAAGTTTTTGAGCAACGTTAACCAAGTGAAGTTCTCCAGAGAATACTCAGCAGAAACCCAGCAAACGAGATGTATCGCCTACAAAGACGAGCTGCTCTAATAGCCAAACAAGGTAGAAGATGTTTTTATTTAAATTTATTTGAATTTTTTATCAAAGAACCTTAAAAAAAATAAATGCTTTTGTTGTAATTTAATGATTTTTTTTTTGTTTACTTTTGGCTAAGTTTAAAAAGGGAATATTTGTGCTGTAATTTAAATATTTTAAATTTTTTGGTAAAGAAAAAAATATTTAAAGTTTACAATACTTAATTTTAAATTGTTTTCAATTTTATTTGATTAAATTAAACGTGTATTAAATGTCGAAATTGTAATTGAATCAAAATGTAATAGAAATAATCACTAAATACATCAATAATTATTTTTTTTTTTTATTAAATGAATTAACTAAACTGTCTTCCTATTTTAATTTTTTTATTAATTTTGAAAACAAGCTTTATTACATTATTTTCTGGGTTAAAATATTATCATTCTCAAGAAAATCTTCTTAAAGAAAACCTTTCATTCTTATAGCTTACTAATAAATAAACATTTTTTATTGGTTATTTGGTCACTGAGAATTGACAATTTCTAAATACTTGCAAAATCAATAATTTGTCATGGACTTTGACTCATTGCGGCCACAGAAAAAAAAATGGTTTGATTGTTGACATTACTCATACGCAACGTTAGACGTGATAGACATTGTCGTGTTTATTTAAGCCTTTGCGGTTAAACGAATATAAATCTTGGGCTTTTGCGGTTTGGGTGAAATGTGTATTGGTGGGTGTGTTGATTGCGAAAGGTGTTCTGAAATGAGGTAATTGAGAAATGGTTATTTAAGCAATTAAAGTACAGTTTTAAGGCAATGAAAATCTATTCAAATTTGCTTTAAATATGTTCTCTCAAGTTTATATATTTCTTAAAATTATTAAACCCTAGGGGATTTATTCCTCTCATGGTAATGTCCAAACTTTCATCACCGCAAGATGAAAAATATAAAAACTGCAAGCAACTGGGTCATCTTCCTAGAAAGAAAGACAAAACCAAAACCCTCTACAAAAAAAAAAAAGAGTAATGAAACCCAAAACACGAAATCGCAATCATTTTACTTTTGATTATAAACAAAAATAAAATGGAAAGATGCCAGAGAAAGAGGATGAAATGGTTCCTAGCCACTAATCGCTGGCCAAAGTCGACCTAGAAAGGCCTTAGCCAGGCCGCAGAAGATCATCTTCTTTCTATTTCATTTTGGTTTGGACATGGGGTAAGCCAATGGAAAGGGACAGGAACCTCTAACTTGGACGACGACAAAGTGAAAGAAAAGCTCTGAGGTTTCCACCAACACGATCATCCAGCATATAATTTGAAATTTAGAGAGTCGCGCGAGTCAGTCAAGATCGCATTTTGCATGCCAAATGCTGGGCGCAATTTGTCCCTCATGCAGATCCCGAAAAAAAACAAAGCAAAATCCAACACCAAATCAAAAAACCGAAACCAAAACCAAAACCAAATCAAAAGCAAGTTCAAAGTCGTGCCCAAGTCCCCGCCCCGCCGAGTCTTTCGCCAGAACTTTCTGCACTTCACTCTACATCTCGGTCCAAAGAAGGTCATGGACAGATTTTTAGGTTCCTTCTGAGCCGGTCTTGGGTTGGTTTTGGCCAATTGACTGCAGAGATTTATTATGGAAATCTATAAAAAAAATATGGTCATAGATTGGCATACATTCCCCTCGAGTATTACTCTCTGGGCTCTGATAGCTCTATAATATTTATCTACCTTTCTAAATCTGTCCTAATTAGGATTCAATTCAGCCGGTCACTCGATAAATTCTTCCAGTCTCGATTCTGCTTTGTTTTAGCCCGACTTCGATGGCTTTGTTTGCATAGACTATCCGGAATCGGATAGGATATGGTGCAATTTTAAATTATCTCTTCATTAAATATGAATTCTGTGATAAGTGAACACTTCTATTTATGACACTCATATCCTAATCCAATTTTTAATATTTTTTTATCTAGACTTCTCGTAGCCCATTACTATTCCAACGGTTATGCATTGTACTACCTCGTTGGCTGGAGTTTTCCACTGGATTCAATTGATTTTATTGACCAGTAGTCGCCGTCTGTCGCTCTTTCCCTAGCAAATTCCCTCTGCCCGTTGGCTACCGACGATTCTAACTGTAAAATTACAAACTTGAAGCCCCCGACCCGCGGACAGAGTCTGGCCGATACTCATTTAATGCATTTCCTTAAGACGACAACGACGTCGACGACCAAGACCAAGACCAAGACCAGGCACTACTGGACACTAGACTGCGGACAGTGGACACTTGACTGGACACTGTGGATCGTGGACTATGGACAGTGAACACTGGACTTGTGCACACCGACCGGGCCAGTGTCAGCTAAATTATTTCCACGGCTCGATTCGATTCCTCAGCTCGTTGGGGCTCTTTTATGGCCAACTTGCACGCATCTGTCAGTCTAGCTGGACTCTGCGGATCCCGCTCCCGCTCTTTATTACCTCTGCCAGCGGGCAAGTTATCTACCAACTAAATGCACTGAGAATAATTTAAGAAAAGGACCAAGAAATATGACGTTTTTTAATTATTTAACTTATTTCCTTTATTTTTTTTAGAGGTTGTGACTTGTTTTCAAATTATAAAAAAATTGTATTACAGATTTTTTCATAAGGTGTAGAAAATGTATCTTAATTTCTTAATTTTAATAATTTCCCAGTGTGACCAAGTATCTATTAAAGGCAATCTAATCGCTTGGGCCAGAACAGGATGGGTAGTGCTTTTACCGTAATACATTGGATGCTGGTCTTCTCTAACGAGTGCAACGATGCAGCTCAACGGTTGTTTTCCCTTTCTGGCAGCATCCGAAAATAGCAAATCTTCGGGCAGAGAGGGAGACAGAGGGAGAGAGGGTGAGAGGGAGATGGCAACAGTTGGGGCGCGCATGCGTGACGACTGCTGCCCAATGTCTCTGATTCTTCTGCTCATCGCGGTCTCTTCCTGCTTCGGGTTTCTTCTTCATCTGCATTTTATGGCTCTCTTTACGGCCGCCTCTTCTCGCGCTTCTCTGCCCCGTCGCTGCACTCTGTTGCAGTTAATCAATTATAACGACTCTTGATTTCCTTCCTGATCTAGATCGAGATTTTAGTTGCCCGCTTTATTTTTTTTTCTTTTTTTCTGCCTTCTCCGGTTTATGCGGGTTCACACACATGTTGCATGTGGCATGTGGAACTTTTTACAGTTCCACTCGCATTAAGTCATTTGGCTATCTTGGGGATCTCCCCGCCCCAGTCTCGTCTCATTCGTCTCATTTATTTGGCTGATTCTTGATGATTCCTGATGTTATTAAGTCATTCCAAGTGCTTGATTTGTTGATGGCTCTATCACTTCCATTCTTTTAGGAGCTCTTTTTTTTCTTACTTGGGAATTGCACTTTAATTGACTTTTATGCTGGGAGAGCAGCAGATAAAATTAGACTTATTAACGGTTATGGATCATATAAAAGGCTAGATTGAGGGGACTGTTACCATTTTGTAGAAATATACTGACTTTTACGATTTGTTGTAAATTTTGTATACTTTTTTATATAAAAAATTAAGTGCTTGCTAAATCCTGTTTGATTTTCTTGATTTGTGGTTTTTACAAGATATTTGAAAGTAAATTTGAGACACTTGGCCACACTTTCTATTCTATTCTAGGTCTATTTAATCAAGGATTATCCGTTATTGTTTTATTGTCGTTAAATTTAAGTGTTTGTGTTTCCTGTTTATATTTTGTTTTATTGTGGTTTTTACGAGATAATTTGTAGTAGTAGTAGTAAATTATAATAACTAAATTTGTAAATAATCAACTTTTGGTCACATTGGCCTAATTCTTTTTTTATCCTAGAATTATAATTTCTGGTTTTGTTTATAGATATTTTAGTGCTTACAGAATATTATTCATATATATTCTCTTGTTCTAAATAATTATGGTGGAAATGAGGATATTTCTTTTAAATAAAAACCTTCTTGTTCAAGTACATTTTTAAAATAAAATCAAAATCCCACAAGCAACAGCAATAAAGCTTCATTTATTACATTTCCCAGCCATGTCAATACGTGTTTCTGTTCCTTTGAAATTCTTTTCAAATCTAGCCCCTTTCCCCTTTGCTTTTTTGATTATTTAACATTTGTCATGGTTACTACTAGTATGCCTTAATATTTCCCCCTTCATTGCCGACATTTGATACTCCCTGCAAATGTTGACAAATGACCCAACAAGAGGTTCTCCTTGCATCTTCTTCGTTTGCATCCGAGGAATTGAAAATGTTCAATGCATTTGGCAAATAAAGGAAATATGTATATATATATTTTTTTGTTTGCCTGGAATGTTTGTCAGCTTGTTGCGAAGAATTGTGGCTCTGAGAAGGAGGAAAGATTCAACATTCGTTCTGTGAGGTTTTTCGGAGAAAATGATGAGTGTGTTGTCTAGCAAGTTGCTATAGCTGCTACGGCTGTTGCAATAACGGTTTCCGTTGCTGTTATGTAAACTTTTGTTGAACTGTTGCCAAATTAATTAACGCTAAAAGAGGCTGTTGGGGCCGTTAATAAGTGACCGAAGAAGCCAGATAAACATAAAATAGAAAGGGGGAATGGAATGGGACATATAACAAAATAGGAATACAACTTGATTTGGGTTTATGGCAAATGGAAATGGATTCTAGGGGAATCTAGTGCCATTTGAGGATAAATGGGATTTAAATTAAAGCATTTTGTATATATATATTGAGTTAATTAACAAGGAAATTTGAAGAAATATCAAGAAAAGCAAAATATTAAGGTTTTTTAATGGAAAATCATTTTGAAATATTTTTAAAAATTGTTAAAATTATTTTAAAAATGCCACTTTAGATTTTTCGTATTAATTCTGAATCCTAGTTAAAAAACCCCAATACTTGGCAGAATAATTCCCAGTTAAAGCCCAAAGATCAAGCTCCTTTTAATGAGATTCCTTTGGGTGGGCGCCAGGCCAGTCAATGATGATGCTCAGCGATAAGGAGGCGAAGGAGGAGGCCTTCCAGTAGCCGGAAAGAATCTCTGGACTTGTAATTATTAACTTACGGCATATTAATTTATTGTTTGCTATTTAATGTGGCCAGCCCCCAAAAGACGCTTCGCCTTGCCTTCCATCCTCCAAGCTTCTCTCCTAGAGAAAGAGAAGCTCCTGCTATCTTCTTGGACTTGGCTGCCGGGGCTTCAGGCCAAGTTCGCTTTTTTTGACATTTGATGTATTTATGTTGGTCTGGAGGAGGCCCGACCCGGCTTCTTCGCTTTCCTCCTGCATGTGCTCGCTGTGAGCGATTTGTGGGAAACTGTCCTGTCATGTGCCGAGTCCGTCTGGCATTCGCTTTTCTCTATTTTGATTGAGTGATTTATTCGGAAATTGTTGTTCTCGCAAAAAGGTATAATTAAATGGGCATAATGATGCCAAAGGGAAAGGCCAAGGCAACGCACAGCAGCAGCCTCCCGAGGTCCGTGGGCAAACTGGATGAACGAATGGATGGATGGATGGGCTAGGTGGAAGGGTGGATGGGTGGATGGATGGAGGAGTGAGTGAGTGGAGTGCTCCTGCAGCAGGTGTTCCTTTGGGAAATTGCTTGGACTGGGTAATGAAATCAGATTGCAGTTGCCTCACATTACAGGGAATAAAATCACTTTGGGGTTCAATTTTCAGCAAGGAGTAAGAAATTATATTAGCAACACGATTGGGGTTAATATCGATAGATATTCGTGTACTTGTAAAAGTGAAGATACATCCAGAGATGAGGCTAAAAATATAATAAATGAGGTAATGAAATATTTATCAAGGTGTATTAATTTTAAGTATATTAAGGTAATTTTCAATGAACTTCTCATGCTTTAATTAATTGTTTATTATTTTCTTTTATTAATTTTAAAAAGAAATGAATTACTTAGAACTATATTACTCTCCCCAGAATTGCATAATCATAACCTGCTACCGATCTACCCACATTTACCTGTTCAAATACACCTGCCTCCTGCTTTATATTTACTCATAGTAACGGCCATTCATGGTAAATAAATAAATAAATATAAGAGCAATGATTTCTTTGTTTACACAAACATAAGGAAGTTATAGAATGGTCCGATGTGCTATAAATAAATGCATTTAACGTGGGGGTTTTCCTGTGGGCAACTTCTTCTGCTTTTCCCCCCTTTTCTGCAATGCTCTTTTCTTCTGCTATTCCCGTTCCCCTCCTACATTCTCCTACTTTTATTTATTTATTATTTATTTTGTTTTTGTTTTGTTTTTTAGCCTAGCTTCCGGCGACGTAAAACTGCCGTTTGTTCTGCTTTTTCCTACCAAACGAGGAACCAGAGAAGCAGCTGCCCATTGGCATTTGCTCCGCTTGAATAATCCGCGTTTTCTTCTGGTTCTTTTTTTGTATACTTCCCTTTCTTCTGCTTCTTCTTCTTTATCGTCTTGCAGTTGATTCTTTTTTGTGCCTGTCCTGCGATTCTTCTGCGATTCTTCAGGGGCTTTGGTCAATCTATAAGTTGTGCAATTTCAAGTTTTGTTTTGAAAGTAATTCGTCTGTAGGATAGCCTCTGCCATGTGCCCATAATTATGGTTTGTGGGCCTGGGGAAAATGGTGAGGGGAGAGAGGAGCAGAGGTCCAAGTTCAACCCACCCACATTTTATTGTTATCGCTAACAATGGCCAAGACAAAAAAAAAAAACAACAAAAATTAAAATAAAATACAGAGGGGCAAGGGCAAGCAGCTGTCTGATCTCCTCGAAAGCTTAGGGTCGATTTTAAGATTTAGTAGAGGGGAACCAATATATATCCGAAATAATGTTCATAAAAATGGGATCCTAATTTGGAGACAATATATTTTAATAGTTTTTTTTAAGTTGAATCAAAAAAGTTTTAATAATAAATATATAAATAATAAATATATAAATAATAAATACGTATAATAATAAATATAGTTTTAATAATAAATATAACTATAATAAAATATATAAGTATTATTTTTTATCACTAAAAAAGGAAGACGAATATTTTCAAGCTTAACTAAAATAATTAAAATACTGAGCAAACTATTATTTTAATTTATTAAACATTAATTAACATTTTTAAATGAATTCTTAATAATATAGAAATTCTCGTTGAAGAGATGAAGAGTTGGAACCAATTTAAAAGTGTTTGGAAAAATCTTGATATGATGATCTGTCTGATCTTGAAATATAGTCAAGTCTCGGCCCAAATAGGCCTCTAATTCAGGTTAAAACCTCTTTACAAATTGTCAAATTGTAGGCATTAGCTGAATTTCTTAGTTTTTAAAAGTATAAACATATATTTAGCAAAAGAAATAATGTTTTACCCTTCTTAATTATTATCCAAAAATTTTACTTTCCTTTCCAAAGTTCCTAATGAAAACAATATCCTAGAATATCTTCCCAAAGTACTATTTAGCCTTATATTCCTTTGCCTCAGATAAACACCTCTCCTTCTCATAGAGATGCCCAGCTAGGGGTTAGTGCAACACACTCACTCACTTCACGATAAAAGCAAATACAAAAACAAAAAGCTATAGACGGAGGTTGCAGCTTACAAAACAAAAACAAAAAAAGGCAACAAAAAATTGCATAAAATGCCAGAGGCACGACGCGACTGCGCAGTTGCAGCGCTGCTGCACGGAATGCTGCTGCAGATTCAGAATCGGAATCAGAATCATCGGCCGGTCGGTGGTGCATTGAACCCCGCCGCGGTCTGGGCCAGGTCCGCAATTCCATTCCACTGCACGCAAAACTAGAAACGCTCCTTTGGCCAGCGATCGGAGCCAGGCACTCCGCCATACATATCGGTGTAAGAGGGGGTAAGGGGGGAAGAAAAAAAGCTATAGACATCGGACGGACTTTCGCACGAATGCACAGGCCGACGTGTGCCCCAGCTGTTGGGAATATGCCACAGTGATTAGCCTTTAAAAAAGAAAATTGGTTTAAGTAAGAGTTTCAACAAAAAAATTCTTGAAAAAAAAAAAAGTAATTAAGGAAAAAATTCAAAAATGAAGAAATAATAATAATTCTAAAATATTAAATTATTATTTAAGCAAAAATATAAAGAATGGATTTATTAACAAGTTATTTAAATAAAATCTTCATATTTTAAATATTAACTGTTATTTTTCAAATTTTATAAGTGCTAAGCTAAGTTTATTTTAGATTAGGTTTATCTTGTTTGTTTTTTCTATTTTGGCAACATTATTATTATTATTTTTTTATTTTTATAAGAACATTTAGGTGTAAAAATATGTTTTTTCGAGTCTTCACTGTATCTTGGCGTTGAGTCAGCCAACGATTAGAAGCCTAAAAGGAAGTAATGTTGCAGAAAATGCAAAAACCGGAGATGGCGAGGGGGAGCAACAGAGCTGTAGGTATATATATACATACAAATATATATATAAAGAGAGACAGGGTCTCAAGAGAAGAAGGGGAGACCATATAGAAGAACAGGACTATCCCCATCTCTATTGGCTGGCCGTCTCGTTCTGCCTGGCGATTTTTTTATGATGACTAAAAAATTGAAAAAACGAAGCTGCGGTAAAAGCTTAAGTGCCCCCCGATCTCTCCCCTGCGTTATTATTGTTGTGGTCTTGGGGTCTCTACCTCTCTCTCTCTCTGTCTCCCTCTTGGCGTGTGTGTAATTATCCAAGGACGCCGCTGAGTAATGAAACGACCTTGAGTGCACATACACACACAGACTCTCACGCAGCTCAATGCAACTGTGTGAGCCTGGGCTTTGGGCGTGATTTTTACTCGATTTTTACACGATTTTCACCATCTTTTTTTCTCAATTTTCTCAGCCAACTCATTTGTTACATTTGGACAAAGGAATAGAATAGAATTTACAGAAAAAAAAGCATAAGAAAAAAGAGAACAGAGACTATAAACTGATATGCCCAACAATTTGTCAGCGTCAAAAGGCTAAGGGGGTGATCTGCAATGGACAATAGCGAACGCCCACCACAGATACAAAAAAAAAAAAAAACAGTCAGGAAACTGAAAGAAAAGGAAACAAATAAAATAAAAAGAAAATGAAAGAAACGAGAAGAATAGAACAGAAAAAAATAAAACCAAGAATCGAAATGAATGTGGAAACGTTTGTATTTGTCTGGCTGCAGATCTCTTTGAGCCGGAGTAATCGATCTTGGCGGCGATACGCCAACTGAGTTATGACCAAAGTGGCTATTTTTGGAAAGCTTTTAGTTTAGTGGAAAAATAATATATATATTTTTTATATTCCTTAAGCTGTAAGCTAGAAATGGAAAATATTTTTGGGCTTATCTTAAATTGTTTGAGATTTTTGATATAAATTTTCTATATTAGTAGAATGTTTACAAAACGATTGATTTAACATTTTGTATTTGTTTTTGTAATTGTGTTTTTTAGTATTTTTAATAGAATTTTTATGTTAAGCTTTACCACAAAACAGTTTCCTTTTTAAGGGACTTCAAAACTATAGAAATGTTGGTTTTATAGATATTTTAGCCTTATACAAGTTCCATTGAATTGCTGAAAAGTTCATTGCAATCCTACCACTTTTTTTTTGCATCTTATCTTTCTCTCCTTGCCCCGCCCCACCGCATCGTCATTATCATCCCATCGACTGGGGGTCCTGGGCATTCAACTAATCAGCCACAGAGCAAAAATTATTTGCCATTTTTTACGCGCTGCTTCAAACGCGGCAGAAACCGCAGCCACCAACAAACCGACAACTTACAGCATCCATACACTTGGAGAAATATACCTCTAAGAAACTTAGGGGTTTGTAAAAAATTATTTTTAAAATTTTAGATTTTATTTTAAATATTTTGTTTTGAGGATAAATACTTAGATTTTTTTTTGGAAATAAAACTTAAATTTTCTTCTATGTTTAGCTTTTCTTTTCAACTTTTTTTCGAGTGCATCTCTTGTTGTTTTGGTTATTATTATCCGCCGTTGCTGTTGTTGCTCTGGCATGCCAACAGGCTATCCACCATTAGGCCATAATCATCATCACACACGCCTTGGCCAAGGCCAGAAAGCCTCCTCTCTCCACACTCTACATTCCACCTCCTTCTCCTCGGGGAGTGCCGAATGGCTTTTGTCTATGAAGAGGTGGCTTTTTGGCCAAAAGACGGAGACGGGGCTCGGATCGAAGGCAACTATTTTTAAGTATAGGTTTCGGTTTCATTGTTGCATTTCTTTTTGCGTTTATGAAATTAATGAACAGCTCTCGGCTGGCCGGGATCCTCCTCGGCAGCCTCTTCATTCTGGTAAACAGATTGGAGGCCAAAAAGCGTAAGAAAAAAATATAAGAGGTTGCATAATAATTTGCTGATCTTGTATATACATATATATATATATTGTACTTTTTTACGGCTGCTTTTTTATTGACCCGCATTTTTTGGGTCTTTGCGCATGCGCAATTTGCTCAGGCCCTCAGGCCCCTCAACTTATTTATACATTTTTTACAATTGAAATGTAAACAACGTCATCTCTGACGAATTCCAAAAGGCAGAGTTTTTTTTTACTCATTTCCATGTGTGATGTGATCGTCGCTTCCTTTTTCGCACATTTATTTATTTGTTTATTCTGCAATTATCCCACCATCAAAGATGAATAAGAAGCCCTCTTTAGTTTATATTTTCCATTTTTTGTAGCGCTTAAGAGATCAGTTTTTAATGACATATTTACTCACACTTTTTTCAATTTTTGTTTCATTTCAGGTATGTGTGAAATTACATTTTGAACTATTTTTGGATCCTATGATGACTCTGTACCATAGAGAGTGAGTCATTGTTTGGTTGAGAAAAATATATACCTATTAATTTTTTAGTATTTTGAGGAAATTTTCTTAAAATTTTTAATGGGAGTTATTTTACCTACTTATTAAAAAAACATTTTATTATCCTTAATATAAGTTTGTTAAATTTCGGGGTATTTTTTTTAAATAATTTTCTATAATAAATTTAAAACCCATTTCTTTTTCTAGTTAGAAAATACAATTGAAGGTATAATACTCGCTAAAAAATATTATGTTTATAATATTTTCTTAGATTTTTTATTAAAAAATATTAGTTGAATATATTTGAATTTACTTAGGTATATCATAATTTCCTGAATTTTCCCATATAATATCATGTTCTGACCTTTTCAATATTGCAAAAAAAAACCTACATCATTAATAACCGTCATCGATCATATTTCCCGAGTGCCAGTTCCCACCCGCAGATGGCGCCACTGCCTCGATTTATGTCCATGTTGAACTCTGCCACGTTTTGTGCGGAAATTTTGGCAAATAACCAATATGCCATGGAGGTGGACAGGTATTATACTAGAAGGGGAACATCATCGGATGTGTGTGTGTTTGGCAATTAGCGGGCTGTAGGGGTTTCGTGTTCCACTGAGACCTCACCTAGTAACCTCCGCGAAAACAATTAGAATCCGACACAAGAGCTGCCAAGGAACCAGAGATGGAGTGAGTCAGGTTGGGTCCCAATTTGGATGCAGTCCAACTAGGTTCCAGTTTCCCATTGGTCTCACTGCAAATTGCATCGAATGCTACTGGGATTGTGGGCGTGACGACGCGTCAGCCTACACACTGACATCCAATTGGAAATATGAATAAAAGCAAAACAACAACGAGGGAAAAAATAAGGGGGAAAAATTACATATAAGAAAATGAAAAGACCTAACCTAAAGCCAATAAGTGGCATTAGCCAAATGTGGTAAAAACCATTTGGCAACTTGTTAATAAGCAATTGCAAATCAGAAAGAAGGTGCGTGCCAGGCACATAAAGTCGGTTTGAAATTGATATTTTAGAAGGCGTTTTTATTAAGAAAATTATAAAGAAATCTCAAGGGATATTAATAATTTTTAGTACCTTTTACTACCTTAAAAATTGGTTTAAAATTATGAAATAAAAGGTTTAAGGTACTAAATTCATTGAAATAGGTTTATTTTTACGATGAAACATATTTCTAAATAAGTTAGGACACAATTTAAAAAGGGTTTAAAAGCTTAAATAACTAATTTTTCCAAGAACTCCCTTTTTTTTCTTTTTTAATGACTTAATTTTCCATAATTGATATTATTTATCCACTTCAAATCCCTTACTATTTATGACGGCCACTGTAATAAGTGCTTGCATATCTCAATGTGTGAGATTTTCCATCTTTGAACAGCGAATTTCCCACAATCGGTTTCTTAGGTGTGTTTTGATTTTAGTTTTCATTTATTTTTTGTACCATTTGTCTGCGCTTCACTGACCACAAAGAAACCGAACGACAACTGAAACGGAACCCAACCCAAGACCAAATCCAAAAACCCAAACAAATCCAAACACAAATCCATAACACCGAGCCCCAACCATATGCAAATATGTAAATTTTTTACGATTTCCAGAAAGGGGAAAAAAGAGGGGTCTAGGGGGTAAAAAAAAAAGATTAGTGTGACAGCTGAGCGACGATTTGTTGAGAAATTATGGACAGTAGTCGGCCGTCGTATGCAAATAACAATAAATTTATTTGTGGGGAAGTAGGAAGCTCTTGTGGTTATTTGTTGTTGTTGATTTTTTCTTGGGGATCCTGCAACGCCCACTCCTGCTACTGCCACTCCCACCGCGGCCTGTAATGATGTGCAAGACTAACGGCATTAGAAAGTCAAAGATTAAGCCTTAATGCATGTGGAAAGTAGCCTAGGAGTGGACAAGGGAAATCCAAGGAGACAATATACATACATAGGGGCGGAAAATTATGAAAAATGAGGGGATAGTCTTGAGGGAAATATGATATGGAAAATTTGTTTTAAGCCTTGATTTTTGTGTTGCTTTTAAAGAATAATTTAGTGCATAGTATTATTTATTATTATTTAAATTAAGTTGATTAATTTGGTTACCATTTATGGATGTTTTTTAAATGAAGTCTACAAGATCCGGCTCGAAGAACCAAATAGTAGGATTTTTTTTCATAGAAATAAAGATCTGTTCTCTTTTCAAGGCTTTATAAAATATTTACCACTCTTAAATATTAAATTAAATACACTTAACAAAACAATACTTTTGTGGTACATAAATAAATCACAACCTTTGTGCTTTAAGAACTTTTGTCCTACAAAACGTTTCTTTCCTTTTATTCGCTCGTTGATTTCCCACCATTATTAGATAAACTCTCCGAAAAAAAAAAAACAGAAAAATATCAAAACAAAGAAACCTCGAAAAAACTTTTCCAAGCCAACTGCAACTGATTAGCCCCGGGGACTTCAACTTTAATTTAAAACAACATTTCAATTTCCACCAACACTGACAGCTATCTCAATTGCCCCCTCAATTGCCTGGGCCCCCTCCCTGCCGCAGACTCCGAGCAGTTGATATGCCATTTAGCTAACAACCGACTGTCAAAATATGCTTATTTATTGTAATAATAATTCATTTGATTAACTCGCAATGAAAAAAAAAAACCAAAAGCGGAGCCCAAAAACAACAAGCTAAACTCCCCATTAGCCTTTCTAAACCGTGGCCAGCCCACATCTCCAGCTCCATCTCCATCTCCGCTCGCCTCCTCCCCCTCCTAATTCCCGCCGTGAAAACTCCCCCATTAAAAAAACGCTCACGTTTAAGATGTCCGAATATAAAAAAAAAGAGAGCGACTTGAATTGAACACCAAAAGTTGACTACTGTGCGGAAAAGATATGGCCAAGAGGAGCCTTTATTTAATGTTCACAGGAATATGACATTTGCCAAATTGATGGTTGAGAAAATGTATTTTGTTTATTGTAATTGTAAACAATTACTTAGATATTTATTTTACGATTTTAAGCTGCAATAATAATAAATAAACTAAAGATACCTTTATAGTTTTTGTTTTTATATAAATTTCTAAAATATCTAAAGACTGTCATACTTACTTTTTAAAGATATATTTATTAAATTCCTTAGGGAAATATTTAGAAAAATAACTAGTTAACTTTTTAAATTAACTTTGAGTTTAGAAATATTTTTTTTTTTTTTTTATTATTTTTATACAATATTAAGGATAATCCTTAACATAAAATCAAATTATTAAAGAACTTATTCGAGTTCAACATAAAATTTTCAATTTTACAATCAAAACGGCATTAAAACACTCCTCTTTTTTATGTTAACAAATACAACAAAAACTCCACAACATCTAAGAAAATGTCCAATATGGCATTACTGGGAAAAAAAGAGCTGTTGCTCTGCCTTCGCCTGCAGCAGGAAAGGAAAAACTCTTTCTGCTGATTTTGTATTTTATTGAGCCATTATTAAGTTATAAACACGCTGCTATTAATACAAACACAAATAAATATCGGCTAGTGTCTATGTATGTATGTATGTGCTGGTTTTGTCTTCGCTCGGACAGTCGGAAAAGTCGGAAAAGCCAAGTGAAAGGTTTTGCCACTGCAAGGACCCTGGCTCCCCGTTTCTTTTCGGTTCGTGGAAAATGTGTGATAAATAAATATTGGGCCATGCTTTTGATATTCTGTAAGCTATGTTAGTGGGCGCAACGCTTTGGCTCAAGTTTTTCCTTTTTTTTTTGTTATTTACCCGTTCGCTCCGATTTAATGGCCCATTTCGAATGGAGTTACCAACTTTTTAGTTGTGTCAAGTGGGCGGCCAGAGAGGGGCGTGGCCCCGCTTTTCACAGTTCAATTTGTGAAGCATCATTCCGTTGTTCAGATTTTGGGCTTCGATTATACCGTGAGCCCATCAAGCTGTTGGAAAAAAAAAACAATTAGGCGAAAGGATTTTCGAAAGGGCAGAATCCAAACTCGCATGTACAAAGATTGTCATATAAAGCACTGAAAAAATCTATTAAATAATAAATAATATCAATAAACAATTAAATAAAAAAATGTATGTAAATATTTCTATTTTTAATAATATTTTAATAAAACATAATGACCATTAATGATCTTAAAATATTAGATTATAAAAACTGAAACAAAAAATAGTCAAATAACCTAAAATAAAAATTTCAAAATTCACCAAACATTTAAAATTAAATATCCTTTACATTTTCACATTAATCAACTTGATCTTAACAATTTGTTATTACTTTCAGCCCTTGTTGCCTTCTTAAAGCGTGTTAAAGCGTTGCAATTGATGCGGCAATTTGTTTCCTGTTAAATCCTACCAAATAAAAAATGGCAAACGGAAAATGCCTACGAAACCGTTTTTATGGCCGTTTTTATTTTCGTGTTTGCCAAACATTACCAAAAGTACCGCACAGTCGTCGTCGCTTTGAAAACATTTGGCACACTGAATTTAAGAACCATAATTTGCCGTTAGCCGCAGGATAAACCACGCAAATTTATCATGAGAAAAACAAAAAATAGGCACAGCAAAAATAAAAGCAGCAACACACATAAAAATGTTGAGAAGTGAAAATGAAAAGCGTTTGCAAAGTGCTGAGGGGAAGTTAGATAGTGTGGCCAGTGATGCTGCGGAATATTATGAAGTTTAGGGTCACTCTAGAGATGCTGAAATTTACATTTTGAAAGGTATTCTTATAGGTTGAAGCCATTATTTTGAAGCAATTATTTTAGCTTTCGTCATTTTGTATTTTTAATTATTAATCTTTTATATACACTAAATTTTAAATAAAATTAGTGATTACCATCTACTTAACTGCGTTGTTTATCAAGGTTGAATTTAGGACAAATTCAGGCTAAATAATGCTAAATTCTTGTTAAATTCAGGAGAAGTTCAGGATACATTCTGGATAAATTCAGGAAAAATTTACGATAGATTTAGGATATATTCAAGAGAAATACAGGATAAATTTAGGTTTAATTCAGAATAAATTGTGCAAGTTTTCAGGATTAATTCAGATTATATACCGGATAAATTCAAGATAAATTCAAAAGAAATTCATGATAAACTAGGATTAATTTAGATTTAAAAAATTGCAAAATTGAGGAAACTTCATGACTAATTCAGATTAAATTTAGGATAAATTCAGCAACATTTCAATATTTTCTTCAAGTTCAGACTACTTATATTGAGGCTAAGGTTACTCTAAATTCATGTCAAATTAGGGCTAAGATCATACTAAAATTATTATAATATAGGGCTAGTTTCAACCTATATTCCAACAGGTAAAATCACTTGAATCTAAAAGCAGCCTGAAAATATTTCCCGCTAACCGAGCAACACTGATTAAGCGCTTTCGAGGGACATTTGTCGGGCCCGGGTTAGTCTATAAATTACGGCTGCTAGTCAGTTCTCTCTCCTTGGGCTTATAATCAGAATTTGCGCTTTCACACGCCAAAGGGAGTGGGAAAAGAGGAGGTTGGGGAGGAGGAAGAGGAGGAGGTGACTATATTATGGCGGGGGAGTGGGAGAAGCTTGGAACTGGGAACGGACAGAACGGAGTTCCGCTCGTTATCGCTCTGACACAATCAGCGGGGCCAACTAGGGGCCAATGCCTCTAAAACTAGGCTTAGTCTGTGCGAAGTTTTTCGCTTTTTTGGCAGAGTTTTTTTTTATATTTTTATTTTCAGACGCTTCTGATAAGCAATCTGCTCTAAATTCTTCTTTTTTCTTGCACTTTGTTGCTGCCTTATACATCTTTTTTTTATGGCGCTTCCTTTTGTTGAAGTTTGGTGCTTAGGCAATTTATGGCTAAGACTTTTTTTTATTAGTTGATGATAAAATACTTTTTTAAACGAGGGTGGACTGGGGAGATCTTATGAGGAGGTTTATGGGGGGTTTTTAGGGGGATTACTTAGTGAGATTGTTCAGATGGTTTTTTGCATGATTATAATAGTTGAAATGAAATGAAAAGCTTTGCTTTTAGAGAGTTGAGATAACTTAACTGAGACTTTCAATTTTTATATTTTATATTTTTTACTTTAGAATTTTTAAAATATTTTTTTAAGGCACTTACACCATATAAATTTCCTCTTAAATTGTTCTTTTGTTAAACTTCAAAGTCTTTTTCCTATTGGCTTAAATTTCCAGCTTAAAGACATCCCTGTTTATCTTTTGTTGACCCTAATAGATAAATCACAAAACTGTTTCGACAAGTAACCAAAAGAATATTGACTTTATCGTTCAGTTTTTTTTCCCCTCCAATTGAAAGTTGGAGCCGAATTTTGGTTCGATCAACCCCATTCAATGCTTATCAACTGGCATTTAAACTCGCATTTAGACTCATTGTACAATCTCCGGGCCTGTCCTCGGAGTACGAGTAGTATTTTCCTTTTTCCTTCTTTTTTTTCCAGCATTTTTTGCTGTGTTCTCCTCGGTGTGTTTCCTTTCCGCGGTGTCTTTTTATCGTTGGCGTTCATCTGCCTCATTTATCATCATCGAAAATGTTGAAGCGTGTTGAGTTCGGTTTCGTTTCGAGCTCGATCTTTATTATTTTCTTTCTTTTTTTTTTTGTTGCTTTTGTTTTTGTTTGGACAGGCCAGACTACGGCTGCTGACCCACATTCAACCCCGCATTGCCCCCCGTGCGATTTGGACTTCCTTGTGAGCATTTTCTGTGTTTTATTTCTCGACTTTTTAGCTTCGGCTGCTGCTGCTCGGCTGTCGCTTTTCGGTTGATAAATATATGTTACACTTTTTTACTGTTATTGCCGAACCGCATGTGGTTTAGGCATTTCTCCTGGCCAACAGAGGTTCAAGTTTTTTTTTTGGGTATTTTTTTATTATGGTGGCGAGTGCAAGCAACTCTTCCTTTCGAAATGTGCATTCGCCGCAGCCCATTAATCGTTTTGCGTCTTGTTTTCTAATTAAATTGCGGCCACACTAGGCCCACATGTGGGTGTCTTGTCTCTGTCCGGGGTAATTATTCTACAAGCAGAATTATTGAAATGGAACTTTTACTTTAAACGAGGAGAAACGGGCCTAAGAGATATCCCGTGGCCAGGCGAAATATGTTTGTATTTCCCTGCCTCTGTCGCCATTAACTGGGCCAATTAGAGAGAGTGAGAATCACACGATGTAAAGCAGTTGGTGGGAGGTTAAAAAATATGTTTGGGAATGGTAGTTACGTGTGGGTCCCCTGGGTGGTCTCTGTGGTCAGAGTCGGGCATGTGCTAATGGATTTGATCTTAAGTTGGTGAAGGGGTTTTGGGAAGGCCTCCAGGGTAAAGTAGCTACTAATTTTTTTAATTTTTTTGTTTTAATTTTCAGAATTTACTGGACAATTTTTTATATTTTCTAAAACCCTTTTTTAAACAAATCTTCTTCCAACCCTTTTGCAATTTTCTTCTACATTTTCCTGACAATTCTTGGACATGACTTCCTTAAGATTTCCTTTTGAGCCACACTTTCCCATGACCAAAGCCATTTCGATGGCCTTCTCCTTCTCCTTAGTGGAAGTCACGCTCGGTTTTTCCTTGGCAAAATGGTCCAATAAATGGCAACCATAACAATGAGAGGGGAAAAACAAAAGCGAGAACCCTGGCCGGGAGAGTGTTGTGAGGGCCTTTTTTCGGCCAAATCGAAAATCCCTAAAACCATTCCATTCCGGAGTCACGACACCCACAGAGGAGTCAAGGTAATTCCCAGCCAAATTTTTCGCATTACCCGAAAATAGTGTTTTTACCTCTTTTCGACTCGCTTTTCATCTGTCAGTGGTTCGTTCGCGTCACGTGTGTGCATATTTATTAGGTCATCTAATTGTGTTTTCCATTTCCACAGCTTGCTCTGGCATGCAGCGGATTTTCCCAAACGGTTTTCCCACACATACTGACAACAGTTTTTTTTTTTTCCCCTTGTATTTGGTTTGGCTTGTTTTCGTTTTTTGGTTTTCTCAATGAGTTTTTCGTTTCCCGAAAAAAATGTGAAATGGAGTGCAGCGACGAAAGATCGATAGTTGTTTAACTTAGTTATCGATACCGTTTCTGGTTTCAATTAAAAACGGTTTTAATGGTCCCCGTTTGAGTGAAGGATTTTTAAATTTTTGGGAAAAGTCCAGAACGGAAAAGTTAAAAACGGTTTTAATGGTCCCCGTTTGAGTGAAGGATTTTTAAATTTTTGGGAAAAGTCCAGAACAGCTTGAATTTTAATGGAAATTTGTTAGTTTAATGCTTTCCTTATTTTATTGGCTGTTTAAAATTCTTTCTATAATGTAAAAAGGTGTGAAAATGTGGAAAGCCGATTAAAAATCAAATTTAAATCGATTAAAATCGATAAAAAAAATTTTATTTGGAAAATGTTTTTTATACTTTGAATTATTTTTATGTTTTACATTTTTTAAATATTTTTTTTTTTTGTTTCCCTTAAATTATTAACGGTTTCGCTTCCGTTTTCGAAATGCAAATTCTCTCACCTTACAGGTACAAAGAACCTGCTCTTTTCTTGACCTAACTGAAACCCCAATTTGTTAGCCGGAGGTGTAGGCCACCTACTTAATATTATTGGTAAGACGAGACTCAAGTCCAAGCGCTTATTTCTGGCCAAAGAACCCAACTCTGACCAGATGTTGGCCATTGCCACGCCCCCCTTTTCACCGTTCCGTAGGGGGTTTCGATCCAAGAAATAACACGACATGTGATGCACACACCTACTAAAGCGAGAAAGTCTTAAATTACACACGCACCCACACACACAGCACTTTCTGTCTCAAGTCTACCTTGCTTACCTGCAGATGACGTTGTCCTGGGTCTTTACTCTGTTCTTCTCAGTCTTTTTTTTTATTAAATAATAAAATGTAAATTATTTGGATACCCTTTTTGATTAGTGAATTTATATAACTATTTCTGTAATAACTCCCAGTCACTCTTAAAAATACGATGATTTGGTTATTTTACCTTAATAAATGCCTTCCCTAAAAACATTCCTGTTTATTATTATTAATTTTAAAAATAAAAAGATTACAGGGTATCTAATTCTTCGACAATTTTATAATATTTTCTTTGGTGTCGTGCGCGCTGTTGCGTTTCCTTCGATTTTTTTTTCTCCTTACATGCAATCGTTCGAACACCTCGGGGCAGAAAAGAGATCCCTAAGAGAGATGGGACAAGGGGATCGGGTGGGTTTCTTCTTTTGCAAATTTTGAAACTCGGAGACGGGTACTCAAATTACAGTTCATTGAGCCATTTGGGCAGCGCAAACAAGAGCAACGCCAGAGAATCTCTCCCGACACTTGACGGACTTCCTGACCCCATTTCCTGCAGCTGCAAGGAGAACCTTATAAGCAGCAGGGTTGGCTCTTATGCGATACTCTCTTCCTGCACAAGGAAAAGTTTAAGGTTATTACTAAAAATAAGTTAAATAAATATTGAAATATTTAATATATTTTAATATAATTTTTAGAATAATGAGAGAAGTACAAAATTAAGGAATTTCTAAGGAAATATAAAATGTTCTTATCTCTTTATTTTCTTTAAAAAATTGTCTTCAAATTTGTATAATTTATTTTCTTAGATTTTTTTTCAGTACATTTTCCTCTTCTCTTTTCCTTTTCCTTATGATAAATGAAGAGCCTGTGCCGAGTTTCGTTTTTGGCAAACATTATTATATAGCAGTTACTCATATTCTTGGCCCGCTGTTGTTGTGACAGTCAAGTGTCTCCATGTCCGCCTCCCCTTGGCCCCTCTGGCAGACTCTTTCTCATTTTTTTCGGCTCTTGAGTTGAGTGAACATGATGTCCCCGTGATGTTGGGGTCCTCATCATCATGTGATTTATGAAGCAAAAGCGTTAAAGTGTTTTTATTTTTTCCGGCTTTTCCCTTTTGTTTCTGGCCATTTATCTGTTTTCGTTACCTACTTGTCCGCACTTCGTTGAGAACATTTCACTTTTTAACCCGAGAGAAGAGCTAATTGCAACTCCTGCTGCCGCTTGATGTTGCAGGTTGTTGCGGCAGGTTGCCGGGGTGCGTTGCCCCGTGTATCATCATAAATCTTCAAACACTTTCACATCCCATTCAGGCCACTACATACGCACCCAGCCCTGTCCTCGTCGTCCCTTTCCCTTTTTTTTTCAGCGCGACAAACTCATTAGCAAGTCGCGACGCACTTTAAGTGTTTTTCTTCCTTTTCAGTTTCCCCTTAAATGGGAAGGAAAATAGGTACTGTCACAGGATGTGGCAAGGTCGTGGAGTGCCACCAACCTGCTGGTTCATTCATACCGATATCAGTTCCAATTTGTCACACTTGAGAATTGGGTTTTATGGACGCAAAGGTCGTAAATAAAGTAGTTTCCATTTTCAAAAGATTTTCGCAAGATTTGTGTGAAGTGCATTTGAAATAAATGGGGATTAGGAAGTGATGATAATTATTTAAGAAGTTACTTTAGAATAGTGTGAATTTTGAATAACCTTTTTTTTATAATTTTACTCTTGGAAATGCAAGATATTACTCTTTATTTTCTTTTTTATTTAAATATTTCTCTTTATTTTCTTTTTATTTTCTTTTTATTTTAAATATTTATCTTTCTTTTCTTTTCACCCTAAAACAATTTATTCTAAGGACTCTCCCTTTGCTGACTTTACTTGCCCAAAGTGCACCATTATTCCCCTCAATTACTCGAGTTCAAGTAAAGTAATTCCTTCAATAATTATTGTAATCAAGTGTAATCAAATTAAAGACCAGATAGTAGAAGAAGGGAGTCTGCACACATTTTTGTTTAAAGTACATATTCAGGTAAACTTGAACGAACCGAAACGATTCCACACCGTCGTACAATTTATTTGCATTTAACCTGCTTTCACTTGGCCATTGCCGTGTCATGACCAACCCGGCGACTTGCTGCTGCTGCCAACTGTTGCACATTCAGCCTGGCCTGGCTAACGGACACAACGGACAAACACGGACAGATGGACAAAGCGGACAACATGGACAGTTAGACGGACAGGCGACCCGGACAGGCGAAAAACACTTCTACTTCAACTGCGGTTTTTAAATTCCGTGTGGGTGGGCATAGCGAATTCATATATGCAAAGGTTTTTGACACTAGCAAAAATAAAGGGTTAAGGTTTTGGTTGAAATAGGTAGCAGGGTTAATTATTAGAAATAGAATTAAGTTTTTGCAAAATTTAAAATAATTTTTGGGTTTTTTTTTTTAATCAGAAAAACAAGTTCTTATGATTTACATATCCTCTGTTTGTCCTGGAAAATGTAAAATTTTCTCTGTCTTTTTATCTTTCTTTAAAAATTAATATTTCTTAAAATTTGTTATTTATTGGTTATTTATTATATTTTTTCTCAAGTGCTTTTACACCTATTAGCTTGAATTTTTGTCCATAGGTGTACACTTGCACTGCATTTTAATCTCTCAATTCAAATTCCATTTGGCGTCGTGGCTCCTGCGGTTTTTGGGAAACGTAGCAAGGAAAAGCAGAGAGTAAAGAGTGTGGGAAAATGGGGGGTGGAAAAGGGAGGAAAAAGCGGGAAAGCAACGCTTAGCGGTCGCTGGTTTTTGGCCAACACTTGATGCCACTTTTATCAGTGGCCTTACCTCTCCCACTCTGTCTGCTCTGCTCTGCCAAGTGCTAAAAGCCAACACCAACAAAAGCTAAATTGGTTTTATTCATCAGGCGATGGCCAACACTGATTGGGTAATGGATGCTTTTTGGAAAATATTAAAGGTAGCTTAGGATAAATGAAGAATTATATAGTAAATATAAGAGATCGATTTTTCTGTAAGCTTTTTTTTATACCCAGTCTCCTTCCTACGCCAAATTTCCTTTTTTAAACCACTGAAGCCATCTCCACTTGTAACCATTTTTCCATTACAACCAACTGTTGCTTTTTTTTTTTGCTAGTTTTTTTTTTCTCCGATGGGATCTAGTTTAATTTCCCGCACGCGTTAAGCCGATTTCCGCCTTAAGTCCCACACACGAAATACCAAAAAAAATATAGAAAAAGTCTCCTCTATGTGCATTTCGAGTTGCTATTTCAATATCCCAGCCATGTGGGGAAAAGAGTAGATAACCAAAGGAAAATCGGTTGTGGTGGCATCAATCAAGCTTTGATTTTCACATGTCAAATATCGGCGATAAACATAAATTCAAATCGCAAAAGGAGAAAAAAAATGGAAGGAGAAGAAAAACACAGTTGCCAACTTTCTAGCGGCAACATTCTCATTCAAATGATTTGAAGCGTGATTTAAGCGATCCCCATTCGATCGAACGATCGATCGATCGACGGCGATCTTGTTCTGGTGAGAGTCCAAAGGTTTCCCCGCCGATCTGCCGATTTTCAGTGAGTTATCGCCGCGATACAATCACTTGTCATAAACATTAATTGAGCGTGAAAATCGCCAGAGAGTGATCATAATAAAGATGGATCGCTTTCAATCGCAATGCGATCGCAGCTTCCCCTGCGCCAAAAAAAAAAAAAGAAAGAGTAAGAGTGCGAAGACTGGGGACTGGAGACAGGAGACGGGAGACTGGGGAGGACCAAGGAGAATCGGCCTTTGGCACCCCATTAAACAAAAAAAAAAAACTGAAAACGAAATTGGGTCACAATGCCATGCCGTCTGATCTTTTTCCTCCTTTCATCCTGTTTCGGTCTGTGTGTGGATCGTGTGTGGATCGCATGTCGCTGACTTTTTACTTTCAATTGTGACCTGCTTTGATCCATCGAACGATCGATGCCTGCCTTTTGATCATAATCGATTTCGATTGATGTTGCCAAAAAAAATATAAGCATATTTATATATACATTTTTATATGGATGAATGCACTGAAAGAAATTATAATGATAGAGAATAGATAGGAAACGTCTATTAAAAAAAAACAAGCTTTATTATTAAAAATGATCGCTTTATAGTAAAGTTGGTAAATATTTTATATACAAATATATAATAATAATGGCTGTAAAAACATCGATGGTGGTGTCATCGATTTTTGCTCGATATTTTTATGGGTCTTACCAATAATATTATGATACTATCGCTCTTTATAAAATCCTAATATGAAATAATATAATAACTTAATTAATTAATAGAATATAATAATATAATAATTAATTAATGAACAAATTAATTTATTTTTCGATAGTATCGTGATGTCCATCAACCATCGATAGTACTTAGTATTGTTAATAACATCGATTCTTTTACAGTTTTTCTTTTACAGTGTATACTTTATATTATATAGAAAACATTTCAAAAATCCCGATAATTAGAACAAAAACATTAAATTTTTTATCACAAAATCAAGAACCTCAATTCACTAGAATTTCCCCCTGTGTAACCATTCAGTTGTTCCTTGAACTGGGTCGAAATTTCTCTGGCTTACGTTTGTTTCCTGCTGCCCACTCAATGCCACTTCACCCCACCCCATCCCCATCCCCTCTTGAGGAACTCCACTCCCCCCTTTTGATATTTTGTTGCTCCGGCCTGTGATGTCTATTTTTGAGTATTGCCTTTTGCAGAGAGATGCTGCTGCGCCCACTCGATGGCCACATGTTGCATATGAAATTTATGCAAATCAGCGGACAGGCGAAGAAGCTGCCAATAAGCCAAGCATAAATTACATTACCAAGATCCTTTCGGCCGTGTATTAGCATATAACCTGAACCGTGGGGTTTTTCGATTTGGATCCGCCAGTTCCTCCGGCAAATGTCTTCATCGCGATTTCCAAGTCCAACTCCCTCCTCCATGCTCCCCTTTTTTTTTTTTTTTTCTTTTCTCGATCTGTGGTGTCTGTCATTTTTGCCTGACACAATTACCGCAGCAGCAGCAGCAGCAGCCTCTCTTTGCATTTTATGAAACAATTCAAAATCTTCTCAGGCTTCTGAAGAAGACTCCTCTTCTCTGTCGCCAGAAGAATTGTAGCGAGGGGGGAGAGACTGCTCTCATTAGCCGACAGTCGCGAGGCATTATTAAGATTGTTCATATTTTTGCGATTATTAGTTCGCTTCTGAGTGTGGGAAATGCAGTTGAAAACGGGCGGAAAATGAAATGTGCAAAAAAAAAAAAAGCTAAACTAGAAATGTTTGGAATTTGCCTTGGCTTTAACTCTTTTGGGTTCTGTGTGTGTCTCTGTAACTCTCTACCCGGAAGTTTGTCAGCTAAAGTACTACTGGAAATCATAGGCCCTCTAATTTATGATTAGCAGGTATTACTCGAATAACGGGTCCAAGGCACTTGAATATATCACAGTTTTCTGGCTGTAATTAGCAGTTGCCAGTGGCAGAGGAGAGGAGGGGTTCCCTCTAAAGCCAAGAAGTGTCTTTGGATTAAGGGGAATTTGCATATGCCTTGGGAGTTAGGTTTAATGATATTACAAAAACCATTAACATAATTTTTTAAGGGCCTTGAACTTGTCCTGTAATTTACTTTAACTGAATTAAGGAGAGATTAGATTATTTGTGGTGTGTTCTGAACAATCATTAAAGGAAAAATTTAATTTCTTTTTACAAATAAAATTATAAATATTTAATAAAATAAATAATGATGTGTTAAGACTAACATCTATTGATAAAAAATGTCTTATTTAATTTTTGTAATTTTTATCAAGTTATTTGCTATTTTTTCGGTTGAAAATAATAACCATTTAAGGCAAAAAATAATTAATTATGACGAATTAAATTAAAAATGTTTAATAAAATAAATAAATAAGTGAAAAACTAAAATCTTATATAGTATATAATTTTTTAAGTATTTTATTTTATCGAAATGGAAACCGATTTTCCTAGTTTTTGGTAAAATCTAAATTGTATTATTTTTTATTAAATCTTTACACTTTCATTTCAATTAATAATATTTAATTTATAATTGAAATTTTACATAATTTCTTCCTGTGCATTATGCTCAACCTGTTCTCAGCATGATCGTAGCCTGGGCTCGTGCCTTGGTCTCTCTCTCTCTCTCGCTTTGTCTCTCTCTGTAGAAAGTACTCTCTCACAGGTAAGCCGGCTAACCGGCTTTTCTTGCTCTCTCCAGCGTACTCTCTTTCTCTCTTTTCCTACCTGTATGTTTACCTGCAGTTTGCAGATCTCGCGATGCGATCTTCGCGGCTTCGTTGGTCGGAAAATGCACGCTGACTATTTATTCCGTCACTGCAGCTCCGCGTTAACAGACGTCGACTGCGCTGCCCCTCAGTCGCCGCTCTGCTCGCGTGTGTTTTCCATTTTCCGCAACGAGAATTTTCACTTTAGCCGCAAGTATTTATGGAATTTGCCAAGTGAACAATAAGCAAAGATCGTGTATCGCAAAAAAGGAATTTATGAACACAAAAAAACTAGTAAAGTGGAAAGAAAAAAGTGTGTTTTGAGAACAATTTAAAATGCAAGAGATTTGATTAAATATTAAACTTTATTTAAAATGTTTTTTTAAATTAAGAAAATATTTTTGAAAACTTACATTTGAAATTTAGTTAATCAAAAAATCATCAGTTACTAGAAGCTTTTAGAACTAGAAACAGCTTCTTAATTATTTTTTTTTAATTAAGAAAAAACACAAGTGCTTAATTGAGAATTATATTTATTTTTTATTAAAAATATATACAAAACACTTACTTACAAAAAGTGTATTCTTCAATTAAAAAATATAACAGCCTGCGTAAGTTTAATATAATTTTATTTAAATATTAGTTCTATCCTATTAATATATTTAGAATGCTATAAAAATAGTGAAGATATTAAAATAAAATGGGAAACATATACTTAATATTATCGTATTATTTATTAAATATTCTTTTTTTATAATTGAGAATTATATTTATTTTTTATTAAAAATATATACAAAACACTTACTTACAAGAAGTGTATTGTATATCAATGTTAACTTAAACTTAAATTTAAATAAAACAAACCACAACCTTTTTTTGATAAATACTTTGACTATACTTTTGTAATCAATTAAGGGGTTATCCCATCTATAATCTACAGATCGAAAAGATAGCTACGCCAAATCAGGCATTTATTAATTTGCTCCACAAAAGAAATTTACATAAAACCACACACATATATTTTTTGGCATGTGAATTTATGAATTTTGTATTTTTGTCGTGTTGTTTGTGTTTCACTAAATGCTTAAACTTTTGGCGTGGGCGTTATTTGGTATTTTGAGCTTTTATCTGATTTATGTGTGACAGACGGCCGACAAAAGTTGACCGATAATTTGAAGTTAACAACGGCTCTGGAAAAATTCCCAAAAAGAGGTCCAAAACAATGTTGACCTCGTTTTAAAAGGAAAGACACCACAAGAAATAACTGCAATTACGCAAGTGACGTAACCCGGCGGACATAAGTGTAAGTGTGCGGCAATGGCACACGACACACACCAAAAAAAGAAAGAAAAAACTGAAGAAAAAAAAAGAAAAGAGAAAGAGACGCGGCGGCAATAAAGCAATTAAAATGTCATTGAAGTGGCCGAGAGAGGGAAATGGGTTATAAAAACGGATATGAAGGCATAGATACGGATACAGATACAGATACAGATTCGGCATAAAGATATGGAACGAAAACCTTTAAATCATAAAACCTTTTCCTTTCCTCCTCAGTGGGTGCAATTGTCGGGAAATTAGAGCTCGAAAAATAACAAAAAAAAAAAAAAGTTTTATATATCTGAAAAAAGCAGTGACGCTTGGCGGCTTCGTTTGAACGGTCAAAGGTACTAAGTAAACTGTGGAAAATATTCAGACAAACGTCACGAGCTGATCAAATTTTCCACTGACATTTTTTTTTCTCTTTCCATTTTGACTTTGGTCAAACTGTCGAAGTAAATATTTGCATAAAGTTTGAGTTTGGGTTGCGTTGCCCTTTGCCCTCGCACTCGCCTGCACTTGGTTTTTGTTGCCCGAGATTGCATTTACCGATTCCGTATTTCCCCCCACTCCTCTGTTTTCCCAATTTCCCAAACAAACCCCTTCCTCTATTCAGGAATAGCACCATTCTTCTAGTGTTTGCTGTGATTTGAGAAATGTTGTGAGAAGTACAAACAGCGATGGTTGGATAAATACATGGTTAGATGAATGTGTGGAATGTGTGTAGGTCCTGGGTGTATGTATGCCCTGAGTGTGTGTGCACAATTGTGTTGTGTGTGTCCCTGTTCAAATCAAGATTGTGCAGAAGATTGTGTCAAAGGATGATTGGATGATTGAATGCAGCTTGGCATTGGATTAAAGCGGTTATATTGAACGAATAAATTTGAATTTAGGTGGGGATTTACTTAGATAACTTGAGGAAATTTAATAAATCATATTTAAGGCTTTGATTTAGCTGGTAAATATTTTAAATGAATTTATGTGAATGTGAAAATTGATATTGATTAATATTGAATGGTAACTAGATTCAGCTAAATTTTAAAATGTCTTTCCTTGTATTTTTTACACAACAAAATATATTTATTAAATTTATGTATTAACTTCAATTACCAACTTAATTTCCTCTTAATTTTTATACCTTTATTTTCTCTACAAAAATCCTATAAATTATTTTCTTACCTCTAAAATCTTACCACTGTTCCAATTTCCCTTGTCTCTGTCCTGTTTGCATTTTTCAATTTCAAAAAAATATCCTGTCTGTGCACTATAAAGCACTTCCAAATCAGAAAACAACCGCATAAAGTAAATACTACTGACCAATGCAATTCTATAGAAATATACATACCACCGAAAAAAAAGAGAGACAGCTCAATATTTTGACAGCTCCAACGGAACAAACCGAACTCGAACTCTGAAAATGTAAAAAAAAAAAAAACAAAATTGCAAAGAAAACTGCATGCCAAACAATGGCAAACAATTTTTATGCATTTATGCAAAAGGCAAACAGTAAACCCCCCTTCACACTCCCCCCTTTGTTTGGGGGATGGGGGCAGCTGTCAGAAAAGTCACACCAGAATTCTCTGTTTCCCTACAACTCTTTCTCTCGCCATGTGCTGCTGTCAAAGAAGTGACGTATGGAATTATTTATGTGGCGGGTAAACCAAGGAGAAGTATTCAAAAAATATTTTAAAAAAGCAAGTAAAAACGGAAATAAGTAATGGAATAACAAGTTAAAAATTCCGTAAAAATTACAAAGGGAAATATGCATAAAATATTATCAAAACTGGGAGATATGTAATAAAAAACCTAGTAAAGTTACTAAACAAATGTTTAAAAATGTTAGGAAACCCTTAGGAAATTTTAAATATATTTTCACACTTCTTTCCAGTTTTCTATAAGCAATTTTTCTTTATGTGTTGCCTTATCCTGGCCTTTTCTTAAAGTCAACTATTTTCATACCGCAGCTAATTCAAACTTTGAAGGCCAGTCATTATTATTTTACGCTCTTTCCGCTTCTCCGATCGGTCCTAAAGGTGTAAGTATACTTTTCATAATTACCGCACATTAAAGCCCAAGTGTGTGGCTAAAAAAAAACTTAAAGAAGAAGGGGCTGCACAGGGGCTATCTACAACTACTGGCTACTGTATCTGGCGGATTAAGCTACGCCTGAATTCGTCACGGTGACGCCTCGATTCCCTTTTTGGTCTGGCGCTTCTCCAGCTGCTGCTGCTACTGCTGGTCATTCACTTTATATCGGGAGTTGGGGGGATAAATGGGATAGGGGGAGAGACTCCATCTCTGCCTGCTTAGAATTTTTAATTGCAAAAAACCTCGCTTTGGCAGCAGACAGAGTTGCACTTTGCACAATTGACTCACTGACTGACATAATAGAAATGTCAAACGAGGCGCGCCGCTGATTTGACAGCGAAAGAGAAGGGGATACTAGATAGAGAGAGACAGCTTGTTTGTTTGTTTGCATTCGTTTTAATTGATTTTAATTGTTGTTGATTACAGTCGGAGTCGCAAAGTCGGAGTCTGGGATTTAATCCGCAAGCTGGAAATTATATGGAGGAGTTAATGGGGAACAGGAACAGGAAGTTGCTATGCTTTATATAGGGAAATGGTTATTTTAAGAGTAAACTATAATTTTCAGAAGAATATTAGAAGCCTGGCTTCTAAAAAAAACCTTAAAGAAAAATTATAAAGAATTCCCCCCAACTGCTCACAAATTTTCCCAATCAATTTGTTGACATTTTCACTTCATGCTCCTCTTATCGAGTCAATGACCACAACGACAAAGGCAAAAGGAAAGGAAAACATCTTTAAAATTGTTTCCAATACTTGAAGTGCAGGCAAGTTCTTCGATGCCTCGATTTCTGTGTTTTTGTAACTCTTTTTTCATCGGGGAGGAGAACTAAAGAACACACTCCCCCAACCCATGTCCGTGGTCAGTATCCATCATTAGACTCAATTTGTTAGCCGGGACTACGCCTTAAACATGACCCAGCAAATAATTCAATAATTTCGAAACCCTCCTCGATACGATTCTAACAGCATGACAAACAAAAGCAGCGGGTAGAACAAATTAAAGAAAAAATAATGCATTATGCATTCATTATAGAAAATTACAACAACAAAAATATGAGAAAAAACTGTCAACACTCGGAGCGAGTGTAGTGAAAAATCGATGAAAACTGGGAACCCAGTAGCTAAGAAAACAAACACCGAACACACTCGATAACCAGATCTCTCTTGGGCAGTTATCCCATAAAAGGGACTGGAACCTATATCTAGTATTTATACAATTCCCAACTCGAGTCCAATTCCCCGCCAGCTGTCAAAGCGAAATGTCAAAATGTTAGCTTTGTAATTAGCTCGATAGGAACAGTTGACAATTTGCAACTGTCAGGGTGACATTTTGGGCAGCTAGCAGCCGGCAGCCGGGAGTCGAGGGTTAATGACACCCCGCCGCCACACATGACAGCTCCAAAGTTTAAGTTAATTTTTCTTATTGATAAATATTTTTTATAAATTTACTTGACTCGCAAGTCTCTTGACTCCCCGTCGCTGGTTCAGCCTTGAAGTTATCCAAAATGTTATTACTCGGAATTGTTTTCGTACGCTTTTGTGGTGGCCAAAATGTCAAAACTATTTATAGTTGAGCCAATGCGTTTCGAGAGCTTTGATATTGACTTCGGATAGTGCTACTTGAAATATAAATCAAAATTAAATTGGACAGACAGCTAAAAATGGCAAGAGTGTGGTCGGTTAGAAAATGAACAATAGTTCAATCAACTGTTGATTTGAATTTAAAAATAACTAAAGACATATTTTTCTACGAAGTCTATTTAAAGATTTAAAACTTGGCAGGGTTTTCTTGAACTCCAGGCGTTAATAAAATATGGCACTTAACTCTAAATGGGTTTTAAACCAAAAACAACACTATTCGCTTAAATTCACTCTCACGATATAAACTCAAATCGATTCAAATCGAATCGAATTCGAACCCCCATTAATATTTACACGCCTCTCAAAAGTACTTAACAGTCAATAGTATAAAACAAAAGTTCATTGCAATCAAAAGTGCAGTTTAATCAAAAGTACAACACCCTGCCACGAAATATCGTTTACCAAAAACAAAAAACGAAAAAAAAAAGTGAAAGTTCTACCAAAGAGCTGTCTTTGGGGCATCTTTAACACCTTCGGGAATGGACATCATTTGGAAATGATAGATCATTAAAATGAGCTTTTTTCCTCTTGTTTTCCGCTGTTTATATTTTTTTTTTCGTTTTGTGGGAGTCAGTCACGACCTTCGCTCGTTGGACTGCCGGTCGCCGCAGCTGCCAACTGGGAAAGTCATAAGTTGAAAGGTCGTGTGAATGCCGGGAAAAGGGAAAATAAACTGCATCAAGAGCTTGGCTTAAAGTTCCCCCCAAAAAAATAATAGAAAAAAAATGTTCATTACCCCAGCTTTATTTTGTAGCTATTAGAATTGTGAGCAGGAAATGATTAATGTTTTCTTTGTGATGTGACAAAGTTGGATAGGAATCTTAACCGAGAACATTTAGAATATTTTTGTGTCAGCTGAGCCGGATGGAAATGATATGGCTAAATTAACTGATTGGGGAAAAGAGTTGGAAAATCAGCTACATTTACTGATTGGGAAAAAGAGTTGGGAAGTCGAAGGGGGAACTGGAAAATACAAATTAATATAATAATTTTAAGCTAGAAATAATCAAGTAAAGCAACACCTATTTACAAGAAATATTATTATTTTTATTCAAGAAAAGGCTTTTAAAAATATTTAAAAATTTGTCAAAGTCCAACGACTTCTAAGAACATCAGAATATTTCTTCAAAAAACTTTTCTAATGAATTCCAAATTTCCTTTTTCTTAACTCCCCACTCAAATGTCATAACGGTTCTCAATTTTCCAATGCTCCTTTCATTCTTCTCTCCCCCAAAAAGATCGACTCTTCCATCAAATATTTGACATGAACTGACGAAAAGCATTTCCAAGATTGACTTCCAAACTCCCTCGAACAATCACTTAACGGGATTTTGTAGGGAGAAGAAGCATGCACAGTTGAAGAGAAGAATTCTCTATGCAAACTAAGTGCCGCCCCCCTTCCACCCCACCACCTTCAACGTTAACCCTACAAAGGCGGCAGAGTCAGAAAACGCACCCATCAAAAGGCGTTACAAATTTTGATTTCTTTTGAAAACCAGCGACGCCTCTTTGCCACAAAGAAAGCTGGCCAGAAGAGGGTGTTGTTGGGAAAGGTGCTGAGCCCCAAGGAAAAATATCAATTACAGCATAATTATGTGTGACGCAGAGAAGGAGAAGAAAATGTAGAAGAATTCTGACAGAAAATGATTGATTTGTGAGGTTAAATAAGAAAGGAAAAGCTTCCATCTCCTGGCTGAACTTTTGACACATCGATGGAAAATTCTTTTCGTTTGTCATCGTATAATTTAATTTTAAACGTTACGTTGACTCCCCCTATTTCCCCCAAACAACGGTAAATGATAGTTCTAAAGGAGAAAAGGAAAGAATTGGGGGAGGGGGGGTAGAAGAATTCGGGTTAGGGGATAACGATTGTCAAACATGAAAAGATCTTTTGCCTGTAATAGCATATTAAACAACATTTAACCAAAAAGTTAACTGGTAAAAGGTATAGCAGCGGCCCGCCTCTCCTCAAATCTTCTACCATTCAAGGCCCGTCTTTCAACGATTCTCCACAGTCTCCTCCACTCTCCACTCCCCACTCTCCACTCTCTTCTCTCCTTTACCATATTTCCTGTTCAATGTCAATGTTGTGACCTTTGTTAAGCATTTTGTTTGCTTTGGCTTGTGGAATCTTTTTATCTTTTTCCTATTTGTATTTTTTTTTTCGCCAGGCTGCCTCTTTATTTCAGATTCTTCAAGTACCGTTGTAATTGTTTGCCTAGGCTTCTCTTTTTTAAAGAGAAAATCAATTGCATTGTTGCTGTTAAATAATATTGCGCAATTTTTATTCAAACAGCCCAAAGGAGTAGAAGAAAAAGCAGTTGAAAAAAAAAAGATTTATAGAAAGTTGCCAAAGGTAAAGAAGACATAACAGGAGGGGGAGTAAGGTGAGGTGGAAATCTTTCAATGATGTAGGTTTTTTTGTTTGTTTGTTTGCTGCTCAAGTTGCGTCTTTTTTTTTGTGGGATGCTGATGTAAAAAAGAGTTGTAATGCTTGGATGGAAAACCAATGCGGTAAGGTTCGATACGGTTGTTGGGTGAAGTTCATGGACAGGTAACAGGGTTTTTTTTAAGAGAATTTCCTTCTCAATAAAGTCTAAATAGGAAATTAAATATACAAAGAATATTTTATAAAACCAAAAGCTTATCAGATTTAATTATTAAATAATTATAAACTTCTTATCAATTTAATCCAAATAAAATTCTCTCTTATATTGAAAAAAATATAAATTAAATAAGGCTTTGATGTATTTTCTATGATAAACCATTTAACAAATCATAAACACAATATTTCCTCCTTCAACTTCTTTCATTTCCAGTTCCGTTTTCCCTCAAATAATTATCAATTGCCAAAAAAAAAAAAAACAATCCCCCCCTAGTAACGAGATCTCTAATAAAATCTTCAAAAATTTCTCAAGTGCCAAGTCAAATACTTGACGAATAATGAAAATATTGAGCCGGATGAAAGGCAGAGTGATTTCAATAAAAATAAATAAAAACGGAAGTCCAATAAAAGTCAATAAAAGCAGCAACAAAATTTGAATATCTGTGTTGAAAGTGCGGCAAAGTTTAACCAAACTTTCCAAAAAGAAGGTAGCTTTTTTTTTCTTCTTTTTATTTATTTACTTACTAGAGTTGTGGGTGAACGAAGTCCAATGCATATTTTATTAGCTGTAAATTTTATTAATGTGGCCATAAATTCAGGAGAAGCCAAACCGAAACAAGCTGCAAAACAAACCCGAAACAGGGTTTCCACAGAGGAGGGGATTAGTTGCAGATGCAGTTGGCATCCACATCAATATGGCCGCAATGTGTGGCAACGGAGGACACTTAGATTTGGGCAGTGTGTCGTTGCCGTTTTTGCTTTGGGGGGGGCTTTTAGAGGGGTTAAGAAGGGGGGTTTCTAGGGGTCTCAGTGGGGGTTTCGTGGGTGCCAAGAGGGGTGGCATTGCATGACCGAAGCGTTGAAAAGAAAAAACACGAGCGTTAAATTTATTTAAGCCAAAGATAAGGCACGCTAAGCCATGGCCAAATGGAGTAGTGGCTAAGCCAGGTACACCGGGGAAAAATTATATAGCAAGGGAATATTTTAGAATCTATGAAATGATATATAGAATATAATTTATATAAAATTTATAATTAAAAAAAAAGTATAATTAGGAATATCAATCTATGATTTTTTGATCAAATTATCGAGACATATTCTTCTTGTTATTAATTTTTTATAATTCAAACTAAAAGAAAATTATATATTAAATATTAAAATGTCAAATAAATTATTTTAGTCTTATAATTTATTATTATTGGGGCTTATTATTTATTTTTTATTTATTAATTAATTTAAGACCTTACAAATTCCTCTCAGCGCTGCCTTAGCCACGACTGAAAGGAGCCTATTGCATATATGCATAAGACTCAACCCAGTATAGCTTTTGGTTAGATCAAAAACCGGGGCTTGTGGAACCAGGGGATTTACTAATACTGTTTATGTTTCTATATAGTTAATACCCGGTACTTGAGAAACAAAATGACATTTTATATTTGTGAAAATGTATCCTTTTTCTGGTACTTCGAGCCGGATGTTACAATTTATCTTGGTGATTTCACGTCTTTTAATTATCACAAAAGTAAGCTTAATGTTCAAAGCTAATAAGAGGGGTATTTCATAGTCGTGGCTTTCGTGTTTAGTAATTCTATTTTTTTTAATCCATGTGTGCTGTGTGTGTGTGTGTGTGCTGGTGGGGACAACAAGTTTGCCGCAGCAGCGACAGGAACTAAATCACGTGTTTGTTGCCGCGTTTTTTGTTGGCGCTGTTTTTGTTGTAACTTCTAACTTGACTTTGGCCAAGTCATGACGACAGGTTCAAAATCTTGCTGGGCAACTTTAAAGGAGATCGGTGGGCCGGGATGCGGAGAGGGGAGTTCGGGATAAAATAGTCGGGAGTTGGGAGTCGAGACTTGGGAGCTGGAAGCTGGAGGAGCTTGGGGTCTTCCAACAGATCGAAGCAGGCTGCTTAGCAGCGGCTTACACATGTTTGTTTTGTCTTCCTCTGTCTTTTGTTGCAAGCTGCAACTTACCGTTAGCTAGATGTGTGTATATATAAAGTAGTAGAAGTCTGGTTGCATGTGGCAAGTTTTTCTCTCTTTCTCTCGATCGCCTGAAATAATATCTAATAATGCATATAATTTTCACATGCACAGCAAATCGCGGCAAAAAAGGAGAGCAAGGAGGCAGTAGATGCCATGACTTGTCTGCAATTTATGGGGATCACAGGGGAAGGTGGCCGCTCTCGTAACCCGGCAGGGGCTTCAATATCATTAAATATTATGATCAAATATTGCTGAGCGGCATTTTGAACTAAATTAGCCACGATGATAGGAGATCAGCAGCATCAGCAGTGTGTCGGCATCAAAAACGAGGGGGGAAAATCGTGAAGAGCATCTAATAAATAGCGATAACATTCAGCTTTAGTGCCTGAAATAGCTGGCGATGATGGGAAACTCACCAAGATTCGCTCTTATTTTAATTATCTTAACTTAAGACTTAATCTTGGGATGAAAATAAACTTGTTGATCTCAGTGATTGATCAGAGAAGAGCGGCAACATTAAAGAAAGCCAAGAAGAAGGGTATTAAATATGATTATTTTAAGGGAATTAATCTTTAAAGGTAATGGTTAAAGGGAAATTACACTCCTAATATGCCAGAAAATCCTAAAATAAAAGATTTTAAGTAATTAATTACAGGGTACTCGAGTTCAAAGCTCTCTAAAAATGATTTCTCAGTGCAAAACCTTACTACCTTTACCTGTTCTATTTCAATTATGACATTATGGCATGACAACTCCAAATAAAAAGCATAATTTCACCTCTCTTCTAGCGAATTTGTTATTTATTTTCTCATTTTCTCGCCGATTTCGTGGTTTGTAGTGGTATTTAATATGAAATTTCGCACATGCAAAGTCACAAATCTTTTTTACAGCATCCGCAACAATAAATAACACGGGAAAAAAAGCAATAAAAACTTACCAATAAAACCGAATCGAATAAAAATTGCCACCAATCTCATTCGGCGCCGTTGCTAATGTTAAGTAATTAATTAAAATCAAATGCCCAAAGAAATTTCGTATAAATTTTCACCGAAGCCCGCATTATTTATTTATTTAAAAAATATTAAAACAAATTGCACTCAATTCACGAAAACAAAGCAACAGACGAACAAAATTTTTGGCAATCGAAAAAGGGAGAAAGTGACTGAAGGGTTTTTCAATTGTATAACACTCGCCGTTAGATTGATAAATTGTCAATAATTAAAGCGGTGATCAAATTGATGAGCTGATCCGAAGCGAGTCTCTTTCAGCTCTTAATTTTGATTGATTTCAATGGGGTTTCATGGCTGCGAGTTATGCAACGTGTGGGCCCCAGAAATACTACTTGTGAGATAAGTACAAGTAAGGGAAATTAAAAATAAATTTATTGGAATTTTTTTGCAATAGCAATATCGTGGCCGCGCCCATTGAAATTCAGCTCCAACTGGTGCCCAATCTCCTGGGTAATCAGCAAATAAAAACACAAAGGAAAAGAGCCATGGAAAAGGGAAACCAATAAAAGGAATTTTCTCTTATCGCCACAAAAGTCCTCTTGCCAATCTTCAAGTTACTCTTCCCCTCTGCATTTATGCTATATTCTGTATTCTGGATGCAAGTGGGCGCCCGCAGACTCTTCGATCTAGACATTGAGAAGGAAAAATAAGAAAAGTCGCAAGACAAGTGACGGTTTGCGATAGTGGGTAACATTCTGATAGCCATGAATATTTATATAAAAAAAAACGTATATTTTGTTAAAAAAAATAAAATATTATCCATGTTTTTTAATATTAAACACATTTATTTATTAAATATGAATAATAGTAGATGAAAAATATTAAATACTTGTTAAGAATTATTAGGTTATATTTTATTTTTATTTTATTATTTTTTTTTATATTATTTACATATTTTATTCAAGCTGAAATTAATTTCTTAATTTTCTTTCTCTTTCCAGGTAATTAAAGAAAATTCCCCAAAATGCTTCGAATTAACCGTTATAGGGGTGAGTTTACAGGTTTACATAATAATGCAAAATTAAACAAGACATTTTTCTGCATTCTTGTAGATTAAGTATTCTTTTCTTTACTCTTAGAAGAAAGCCACACCTTAAAGTTTTTCCTTTTTTTTTTAACTCAAGACATGCTATAAACAAAAAAAAAGAAAAGATCACGCTATCAATTTAACAGCATCTGTCTATGATGCATGGGATCGAATTCCCCGCTCGGCTCTGATCCTCTCCTTGCGATTCTTCAGCTCCTTCTATCTCCTTCACACCCACACAGTATTGAGTATTGAGTATCGAGAGGTTTTTTTTATTTATTTTATTTTTTTTTTGCAACTTGTCCTGGACAACATTTTTCCAAGGAACCTGCATGCACTCACACTGGCGTACATACATAAATAGCAATCGCTGTCTATTTATAGATACCTCAGATCCTCTAGCCCGCGAGGTCCTCCTTAGCTCTCACTCTCTTTTAATGTTAAGGTACACTGAAAAAAAAATATAATACTAAATGTTGGAGGTTCCACTTTTGATTTATAAATATTTTTTAATAGATAATTGTTTTCTTATATAAATTACCAAATTTAAAAGAAATAGTATAACTTAACTAATATTCTATACACCAAATAAAAATCCCCTAAATATTATTTGAATTGTCACATTACTTGCTTATTTGTTATGGATTTATTTCTTGAGCTTCTTTTTTACCCTTGTAAGCAAATTCCCAGATAAAAATGCAACGCCGGCTGTCAACAAGCTAAAACAACAAACAAAAGGCTGTAAATTTATTAAGTTTTTTTTTCCACCCTCCCTGCTCTGCCTTTTAATTTCTGCTTGTAAAATAATTAAGCTGAAAATAATGAAACTTAATCCCAGCCACAGGCGGCGAAAAAATAAGTGAGTGGGGGGGAGCAGAGCTTTAACTGGGTTGCCTCAATAACCGTTGGGCGGGATTAACACGCTTTTTTTCTTGCTATTTTTCTGCTTCTCTTGGCTGTATCCCGCGGCATTTTAAACAGTAGCCGAAAAAAAGGTAAACAACATGAAAGAAATATATATATAAATTATATATAAACACAATTGCCATGGCAAATTTCCCTTCACAACTACGCTGTGGCCACTGTGAAAATGCTTTTACATGGAAAATAATAATTACCTGGGCATCAAGCAGGACAAATTAATGTGCAACTGTTTAAGCTGAGCTATAAGCCGATCTTGGCCAGAACAGCCCTTAAAAATATGTATGTACTACAAATGGATAGCAAACCAAGGGCTCAGATACATTTGTATCTTTTGATTTTCAAAGAAAGGCTATTGGGGTTTTGAGCTATCTTTATAGCTGGTTATATTTAATATAAAAATTATTTATATTTTATATACAAATATTTATATTTAATATTTAAATCAAAGCCCACATTATACTCTCTTACCAAAAACACTGGTCCTACCATTGGGTTAAGTAAGCTGTTACGTTAGCATTAAGATACGTCAAAAGGTGGGCTGAAACTTCCTCTTAAAGGGGGCGTGTCATGTGTTTTAATTAGCCCTCGGGGTGCTGCAAAATAATGTTACCTTTCATTGCCCCGAAAAGCTTGTCAAAAGTGCAAACAAGTTTCCGACAGTTGAAACTTTGATTCGCTGCAACTCCCATAGCAATGATTAGCCATATATAAATTCGAGATGAAAATGAAACCGAAGAAATACCATTTGTGAGGATGAGTAGCCACAAAACTCGTGTCCGCATCACCTTACCCATTTTTTTATATTTTTTGTTGCATGAAAATGCCATAAAAGCCAAGAAGATATTGAGACGGCAGTGAAAATAAAATGATTTAAAATGAAGCGCAAACTTTGAACTCGGACTTGAAAAAATTGCATTTGGTTTTTCCTTAGTTTTTTGCATCTTTGAATTTATAGCTATTTTTCGCGTGGGCGACTTTTGTTGTTTTCCTCTTTTTGCCTGTCGGAGATTTCATAATAATACAGTCCGTTTTTTGTTTTGTTTGTTAACCTGAAAAGTGAAATGCATTTTCGTTGGTTTTTTTTTTTTTCGTGGCAAGGGGGAAAATTATCGCTTTATCACGATTCAAACGGTACCACTTTCTCAGCTTCATTTGTAGCAATAATTATGCAATTTGCTCTTCGTAGCTACGATTCAGAGTCCGATTCCAAATCCGAATCGTTGGCCCCTGCAATTGTGTTGCATTTCCCTCGTTTTCTTTTCGATTCGATTTGAAGACTCTGTGCATTATAATTTCTGTTGTTATTTATAATTGTTGGACATCTGAGCATTGTGGGTGCTTACTTACTCTTTTTTTCTCCTTTTTTGTTGAGCTTTGCATAGTTATCACTTCGGTATATATCTTTACTCGGGTAGCCATAACAACATAATTGTGAAGAAAGAAACGATTTTGGGGGCGATTTTTCGGTTATGACAAATTAATTGGCTGCAATTGTTTTGTCTGGTCTAGGGGAATCGAGAAAGTTATCGATGGCTTTATGGCACACAATTGCTGCTGTATTTTATACGAGTTTATAATATATTTATCTGTGAATGCAGATTAGGTGGTTATGGGTTGTAAGTGATATACTCGAAGTGGGAGCAATTGAAATTATTTAGATGAAGAAAAGAGAGTTTGTTTGTTTATTTTTAGATTCCTAATAATATTATTAGAGTGAGGTAGCTTAAATAAATTTGTTTATTGTAAGAAAGAGTGTTTTTTAATGATTTATATATTTACAATACAATTTTTGTATAATGAGTTTATTTAGAAAATTATCCATTAAGATGATATCCTTTATAAAACTGATTTCTGAGAAGAAAACAATCAAATCAACATTTTAAATCAATTTTTATTCATTGGATAGCCCTTAAAATAAAGCTCTAATAATTCCTCTACTTCTTCTTATCATAAAATAATAATTAAACATATTTCAAAATATAAAAAATATTCACTTGTTGCCACTACCAACTCTCCCAATTCTCAACAGAAGCTATTCTAAGAACCTCTGTCGCGTCGATTATAAAAAAATGTGAGTGCCACACAACAATGCGGATAAAAAATAAATAAATAAAAAAATATATAAGCAGTGAAATCCGACGGGGGCACACACAAAAAATTCGTGTCAACCGAAGTGTGTCACAAATTTGGCCAAAATAACTCTTAACCCATTAACTTAAACTCTGCGTTCCGTATGATCTTCCATTGATTGCCCCGCAGACGAAATTTGATCGATCAGCGGTGGCAAATATTTTTTTTTTTTTTGCCAGCCGCAAGGCAAAACTTTTTCTTTTCTTTATATTTTTCTCTTTTTCTTTTCATTTCGTTAAAAATTTTTTCATTGTCTGCCCGTGTCTGCCGGTTATTATTTGTGCACATTTTTTCCTCGACTTGGTTTGGTATGTGGACCACTGTAATTGGAGATGCGACGATGTCTGGGGGCCCTTTGCTCGCTTCCTGATCGAAGTGGTATATATACCGGCTCGTACGTATTTATTTTCCATAACCAAAAAACGTGAATCGAATTGTTAGATAAATGCTTAAGGTATTTGGCAACCTTCTTCCTGAAAATAAAAAGTTTACTTGGTTCCGTCAACGAATTAAATTAAACTTAAACAATTTAATTCGCTGGCAATTTCATGTGCAAAGCAAAATTGTTGAAATGGCTTAATTAATTTGCCCAATTTTTTCGTGTTTTATGTGTTTTTTTGTATTTTTTTGTGTCTCTTTAAGTTGGTCAAGTCAATTGCCCAATCCCAAAATGAGGCCCAAGCCCAGTTAACCCAAAACAAACCTCGACAAGCCCTCAGATAACCGCCCACCAGCAGCCTCCTTTACCCCTCCTACTTGTATATATGTATATATATATATATATGTATATATATACCTGCCTCGATTTGGTGCGACTAACTCACGCCTACGATTTTACAGCTCTCCGGTTGTTGTCTCGACTTAATTTGATAAGATTTATTTCGATCCGCGTGGAGAGTCGAGGAAAAGGCCAAGAAACCCAGCGAACATCGAACATTGAGAAATGTTTTTTTGCCCTCAATAAATTGTAGGAGGAATCAGAGTGCATTGAAAGAAAATAAAGTATTTCTATATTACTTTAAGAGTCCTTATAGCAGGATCTTTAGTCGTTTTTGATGTAGTTTCAGTTGTAATTTATAAAAGTAGTTTCTTTTAGATTTATTTATTTACTAGTTTATGAATTATGTACTCCAAAAGTCACTAAAAATGTTTTAAAGTTTACAAAATTGTCCCTAAAAATATGAAATACAAGTTTTTAGATACGAAATTCAGTCTAAATTGGGATTTATATTCGACGTAAAATGTAATATAATTAAGAACACCTTTTAAGAATTGTTTAAATTGAAACAATGTTAATGCTCTGTTCAAAATTATATATTAAAATGAATATTAAATCTTTTTAATATTTAAAATAACCATTTCCGGTTCACAAATATTTTTCCCAGTGTCTCCACAACATCGTAGCTAACATTTAAAAACAGTTGAAATAGAAATGTAAACGTTTGTCTGATAAATGGCCTAAACGGGCCTTGTTTCGCCGCGTTCTCACTGAACACTCGAGAGTCGAGACTTGAAAGTCCAGAGAGTGTGGGTGATCTTTATGTTGTGTTTGTTTTGTTTTGTTTTTTTTGTTTTTGCCCGTTGGTGGGTGTATCTATTGGCTACTGATTGGATTGGTTTGGATTGGGGGGAGCTACCGATGAGATCTTAAAAAAAAGGGAAGGGGTATAAAAGTGAAGTGCATTTAAATAAAGGTTATTTCGAGTTTTGTAAAGTGCCTACATATTGCCAGGTGGGATGAAAGAGAGATGGTTTCGATTGCAAGTGCTTTGTTCAAGTATCTGATAAACATATCTGGAAAACCAGGAACTTTGAGTATTAAAAGAGTGAATTTAAATATATTTATAAAATCTTTTTAAAAATATTAGCTTATAATTTATTTATTACCTTTTTATAAGTACAGTTTTCTATCTTATTTTCCCACAACAATCAGCTCTTATTCGGTGTTCTTCCATCAAATTGTCAAACGTGAAAGTTGGCAGCTTGTTTCTTTTTAAGCCTTTTTCTTGAGTTTTTCTTTTGGTTTTTGTTTAGCCACCCGCTTTGTACATTTTTGTAAATGTTGTAAATGTTTTTTTTTATTTTTTGGTTGGTTTGACCCTCTCCCCCGCTTACCCTTTCCTCCCTCCCCTCTTCTGGTTCAAAAGTTCATTGTCAAGTCTAATAAAATGTTCAAATGACACGTTAAGTGTCAGCAGCTACAAGAGAGTTTCCCTGGCTCTGGTTCCCTTTTTGCATTTGCACTTTGTTTGAAAGACCGCCGCGAGTAGCAGCGATCAGCCTAAACAAAAGGGGGGAAAACTGCAGGAAAACTAGGGAAAACCGGCAAGCTGAAAAATACCGTTTACCGCTCTATCTTTGTTGCCCTCCTCGCTCTGTTCCCTTTTTGTCAAATGATGATAAATCGTGACCCGCCAAAAGCCTCAGTGAAAATGTTGCTGCATTAGCATCCTCCCACTCCTCAAGCACTGAGAAAAATTATTGTATATTTATTAGATATTATGAGAAAATTTTAAAGTGTTGAAAAAGCAAGAGAAATTAATAAACTTAATGGGAAAATTATTATAAATATAATAAAGTGATTTCAAAAATAATTTTTTGATATATTCTGTAGACATTTTCTATAAATTATATTTATATTATTTATATTAATGAATATTAGTATAAAAATTCATTTTTTTTAACTGCATCCTCCTTCTCCTTTTGAGTGACGTGGAGAGACCTTCAAGAGAGCTACCAATTTTTTTCCATCTTCCAACCGTTTTTCACCATCGGTAACAGGATCCCCAGCAATCGAAACTCGACATTTCAGTGAATTATGTAGTTTTTTAGATGATAAATTTGCAATTTATGCAAGTGTATGTGTGTGAATAAGTAAGTGCACTTGGTTGGCGCTTAGAAATTAGGGAAAAATATAATTTATGAGCATTCAAATTGTCGAATGGATGGGATGCCCTTTGGCTGAGCCGCTGCTCTGTGTGTGGCTTCCCTTCGGTTTTGATTTAAATGCAAATTACTGATTTTATTACGAGAGGAAATGTCACCTTTTCGCACCTTTAAATCACGATTCCCATTGAGTGACAAGTAAATATAAAATTTATCTATTTTGCATTTGCATTTTTAGAGTGAGGGAAAATCAAAGCGATGTAGCAATCGATGGCGGTAGAGTTAAGTTTTTAATTGGAAGGGCTTAAAATGTGATTAAAATTAAGTGATAATAGCCTTGATTTATTATAAGGGCATTAATATTTAATTATTATTTATTTAGGTAGTAACAAAGTCTGTTTAAATGGTATAGAAAAACCATAATGCCATTGGTAAATATTGCTAATTAATTTAAGCCTAAGCTTGTCTTCTGAGAAATGAAAAATAAACCAGTTTCAGTACCAAAAATTACTCCCAATCAAAAACAATCTTTAATCGGTTTCAATTTTGACATTAACCCTGACTGAATGTCAATTAAATTTCATCATAAAAGCCGATGACAAATCCCCATCAAGGTCGTCGAAAAAGCAAAGCAAACCGAACCGGTGAACGATAACGATCCATTGATAAAATGCCAGAGTTATCTGTACAACTTCCACTTGCGACTTACAAGCTCATTTGTCACCAAAGTTCCCAGATACTTTTGCTTGTATCTTGCGAATACGCGCCCCGGAGTATCTGTATCTTTGCATCGCCAGCGACCTTGCGTTGTGAAACGGCAAAAGCAATCAGCTCCTATGTATGTCTTGAGTGTAACAAATTAGCAAATAGCAACAATAATAAACAACAAACTGCAAAATAATATAAAATAAATGAAGTGCGAGGAACATGGAGCAGGAATTTTTTAATTTAGATAATTGAAAAGCGAGGCGAAGAAAAAGAAAGATTCGAATCGAAAGCCATACTCCAACACTGATTTAGAACTCTATTATTATTAAAGCATTTGTTTTCAATGGTTTAATCACCGTCAGATATGTATATATCCTCTTTAATTGATGAACAATTTAACCAATATTTGCCCAGAGTTCTTTGCTATTATTTTTAATAATTTAATGAATCATTTTCAGGCAAATTTCTGTGGTTAAAATTGTGGGTATTTTATTAATAAAGCAATTTTGTGTTGTGTTTTTTTTTTCCTTTTTTTATTACTCTTTGATTGATAAATATTTGATTAACATAATTTGCTGCAATGAAAAATGCGTGCTTGGGGGAAAACAAGGAAACGGGGAAACAAAATTGCTGAAGCGGAAAATATAATGCGGCAAATTTTTGTTTTTTGTTTCCCCGCTGGTTAACAAGGCGTGTTGTGTATAGATTAAAATTGTTCAATTTGTATTTGTTAGTTATTAATAGAGCTATTTGTGCAGCCAGATTATTTCACACGATATTTAGACCTGGCCAAACCCGAAACTGCGTCAATTTCGTTTGAAATGGAATCCAATCTCGGCACCGCCAAAATGTCAAATGCATCAAAAAATCAAATCGTTAGAAACACGATCAGACTAATTAAAGAAAATGAAATAAATGAGAGTCACAGTCGACGACAAGTCAAATTAATTAAAAACAAAAATACAATCAAAGGCAAACAACAAATGCCACTTGTTGGCCAAAAAGGTCCCCTTGGCTAAAATACAACAAAAGAAATACGAAAATAAAAAACCCAGCCCAAAACTGAGGGCCTAACAACTGCCTCGATCTACAGATGTTTTTTAGGTGTGTCCTAGCCAATGGCCACGCCCTATATATATTTTTGTGTCTTAGCCCAAATCCAATCTGCAATCCAGTTGTTGTTTACTTTCTAAATACATGATAGCCGGGGCCAGAATCGCAAGCCATGTGAACTTGGTCAATTTGCTGTCGGCAACTATAAAGGTCAGATGCAGTAAGGGGAATCACAAAGAAACATAAATAAAATAATACACCAATTACTCTTTAATAAATGAAATATAAAACAATAAAACTTTATTTAGAAATAAATTCAAATAAATTTTATATACCAAGAAAATTCTTTCAGCTATTAAAACTAGCCCGAGCTTTTGGCAATAAAATGATTTTTTATTCAAAGACCCTAACAAACCTCAAGCTAAACTTGAAGCACCCTTTTCTAGGGTACATTTATAACCGCACTAATTTATGTTTATTGTTTATTATTCAGCCAATACTGTTTTTATTGTGCTTGTACCTCCTTTGGGCAAAGGAAAAAATTGAATTTAATTATATGTAATAGTGTGTTTTTTTTTTTAGTCCAACTGATTGAAATTTATATCAGCCTTTGTCCGCAGAAATTTATTAATATTTCTATTGACTTTAATGTCTCTTTTTGCGTGGCCGAGATCCACGTAAACCTTGCGGATTTAATGGTACAACGATTTTTAGTGTTTTTCAATTGATGTTTATGGATCTATTGCAGCTTGTTTATGTTTATTGGCTAAAAAAAACACACACAGACAGAAGATTATCAATAAAAGAGGCGAGAGTCTAGCAAACGCATAACTCCCACAGCCAAAAAAAAAAAGTCGGCACTCTTAATGAGCTCAAAATATATATACCATATATATAAATAGAGTTTTCTTTGCGGTCAAGTGATTGTCCACGTTTGGAATTCCGTATTTGGGTTTGTTTTATTTAAATATCAAAACCATAAATTCGAATGCAACTGTCAAGTGCAGAAGCATTGTTAGTGCGGGGCCTTATGGGGTTAATGTGCTCATTGTGCGACCATTTATTTTGTTGTTCCCGAGCTTGCTCTAGTTTGCTTTGAGTTTTGAGAACGAAATCAGAGTGCAAATATAATGGAAATGGGTGTAAACTCTCCCTTATTGATGGAAATAATACAGAACTTCTTAAAAATATATTAAATATAGTTGATTAATCATTTTAAAGTCTTTTTTTAACAATTAATAACTTACTTTGAGTTCTAAAAACGAAATTTAGAACTAAAATGTAAACTCTTTCTTCTCAATAGAAATAATATAGAAATGCTTTAAAAAGCTAATTATAGTTTGTATATTTTAATAAAAGTTTGCCAAAAAATGTTTTTAACAATTAGTAAGAAAATAGAGATCCTGAAAATAATAATAGGGACTTTAATTTACTGTAGCAAAAATTATAAAATATTTTTAAATGCATAATTAAATTGATAAGAATTTATATAAATATCAAACCCTTAGTATTTATACACATTTTAACAAAATAAGCTGTGATTTCTTAATAAAACTACTTAGAATATACCAAAAAAATATATGCATGTATATTTTTAATCTTAAAATTATTTCTTTAAGTTTATTTCATATTTTTATACCTTGCAAAAAATCCTACCTATACCTCAATAAAAATCCCAAACATACCCCAGCTCCATCGACACTTTTAACATTTAATTTCAAACAAAACATTTTGACAAGTTTCACAAGATATTTCGGCCAACCCCTAGTAACATAAATAAATGTAAATGTAAATTAGGAGGGACGGGTAGGTTGGTTCCTCCTCCTCGAATGTCAAAATGATTTCTGCCTTTTCAAGTTGTGCCGCCAAAACGTCGAACTTTTGACGCAATTTGCATTTTATTCGCAATCTATATTGGCGCCGCAGCTTCTGAGCGGCAAAAATATAAAGGAAAGAAAAAATTGACGCAAGCCCCTGCGACATATTTTACAATGTTTGCCATATTTTTGATTGATTTGTTTTGCCAGGCGAGATGGGGGCCCTGGCGCCAGATTTTCGTCCATTGATTGGAGGGTGAGGAGCCTGAAAATTGAGCCCAAGGTCTGTCTACTGGGGGGAAGAGAAAACGATTTTTTGCAGCTGTTCACACACTTGTTTCATTAGCCAAAGTGGCAAAACTTAAATACAAATACAAATACACTACAAATATGCTGGAAAAGTCTAACCGTAACATTTGGTTTCCATTTCAGTCAGTCACAAAATCAAATGAAAAACATAACTCAAAAATGGAGAAGATATATGTATGTGAGCTGCTCAATGATAAATGACAATTGGGAATTTTAGAATTCTCTAGGCGAGAAACTCTTGATTTTTTCTCATGTTCATGTCGGGTAAAGAAAGTTTCCCTGGGATTTAATGATTAGCCAAAGGTCGGTGTCGGTGCTTATGCAATATTCTGTAGGGACCCGAAGGTGAAAGTTTCCACGCACTTTCGGTTTTTCTTAGGGAAACTCCTATAGCGGGTGAAAATGTATTTTTGTATTTTCTTGTTAGACTCCCAACCGAGCATCATCTCCATCACCATTGGAGTGCCATTCGAAGTGATCCCAAATGCTCAAAGAGATCTTTATCCGAGTGGAGAATTTTGTGTGGGCAGCTTTGAAAACCTCGTCTGGAGATGGCTTATTAAAAATTCTAATCACATGCAATCACCACAAGAGCTTGAGGTTTTTCCCTCTCCATCCCCTTCGATCGGTACAATGGCTCGGAGTCGCCGAGGGTTATCGATTAATCATCAAATTAAAAATTACCACTGCCAAAGAGAGCGTGGAGCGTGTCCAAAACAGCATGAAACACCTCGAAAGGCAATTGGAGCTGTTTTTTATTTCGTGTTTTTTTTTTTTTTTGGCACTTACAGTACGTTTGGGTCAGCCAATTTAAACAATATCTAGAATTTCGTGGCTGGAGAGGGCCGAATACAAAACAAAAATAATAATAAAAACCACACGAACTTCGATTGGAATTAAAAGTTGCTTTTTTTGGCAATTGTCTGTCTTGATTTGTGGGGGGTTACAGGCAGGAGACGTGTGCTATAAGGACTGATAATTGCCAGAATTCGTGGGACTACGAATGGTGAATGCCTGGGAGAAGCGTGGTTAAGTTTTCGCTGGCTAATCGATTTATTTTCGACCGAGTTACGTGAGGTTCTTAGGAGAAGCCAATAATCTGTAAGTGAAGTTTTTTCATCAAGGTCAATATAAATCGAAAGGTATAAACATATAGGTAAATAATTCCCACATTTTTGGTTTGCTCTTCGTCTTTATACTGCAAATATGACTCTCTATTTTTCTATTCTTTCAAGGTTACTCCCCTTTTTTTTCGCTGACCCACCCATTTCCAGGGAAATTGAAGAATAGAAAACAAAACAATTGAGGCAATCGTTACATAAACAAATAAATACCCACAGATATATGTACATTAAAGTCGTAAATTAATTTAAATATGGCAAATAATTTCCTTTGATTGTTTCAGCAATTTTGTCTGTCTTCATAAATAAGACTTTTGAAGAGCCCGACAAGAGCTTGGCAATTAGAAAAATATAAAACAGAACAAAGTTTAATTTCTCAAGAATAGAAATCATATTTAAAGAGTTTATTATTTTATATAATTTATTTATATTAATAGTTAGTATTATTTTTAATGATTTACCAAACTATAAAGAGTAATTATCCCAAAAAGAAATATGAAATTCCCTTTACTAAGCACTGTATTATGTATCTTTATATTTTCCCTGTGTATCATCTTACACTTCTCCCCGCTTCGCTCCATTCAAATTAATTAAATCAGATTCTTCTCCCAAAAATTTCTTATCACAAATTTGTCATCAGCTTGTAAACAGGCGAAGAAGACTCTTGCCACATGCTGATCATAATGAAGTTAAACCGCTGATACCGATCGCTCGACGCCCCAGACAATTAAGTTGAAGAAAGAGGGAGTGAGAGAGAGAGCCCCCAGAAGAATTGCATGCAGAGAGAGAGCAGCGGCGAAGACTGGCAATCAGCTGATGTCTCAAAGTAGCTCTCTTCGGTTGCGAAGAAACCCGAAGCAGAGAGCCGAAGTCAAGCCGAAGTCGCACCATAACCGGGCAGAAGTCTCCGGCTCAAGCTCGCGATCAGTTCGCTTTCTGCGATCTTCGCGCACACAACGTTCAGTTAGAGCTATCTATATATGTATATAGAGCCGCCTTGGACGCTTCGATCTCCCAGTGGCTCCCACGCCTTCGTCAAGTTTCGTTAGCCTGACCGTGAAGTGAGTTTCGTTCTGTTCGCGCAAATTGTAACCGATTGTTGTGCGCCAAGTTCATTCACGTTGCGCCATAATTAATGTAATGTAACGTAACGCTTCGCGTCGAAATCGAATATTATTCGAACGTTGAATTTAATTGCAATTTGCAAACTGTTTATTTTTCGTACATTTTTGATTTCTGATTTCCATTTTCGGGCATTTCCGTTTCACTTTTGAGCGCGCATTCGAGCGCAACAATTAATTGCAGGCAATGCAAATTGTCCGTGATTGTTTATGATTGCCAGTTTGGCAACAAGAGGAGAGCCTCGCAAAAGTGAAATTTCCCCTTAAAAATAAAATTAAAACAAAAAAAAAATCGACGCGCACACATAATAATGCCAACAAATTAACATAACAAATTTTTGCAGCTTTTGGCAACAAATTGAAATACCGTTAAATGACAACGTAAGCCCGAAATATAATTAACCATAAACGATACAGCAAAATTACCCACCGAGTGCCAACAAACCAAAAAGCAAACTGTTTAAATATTTTAACAAAAAATTCTGAAATATGTCTGCGGAATCGATGCAAAAACGAAAGTGCTCGAAGCGGATCAGCGGTTAGAGAGAAAGGCAAGTAAAGTGAGTGAAGAGAAATGAGAGTTGGGAATTCTACCGGGGAATTCCATCGGTGAAAGATCGATGTTCGAGTGGAAATAATTCAGGAAGTTCTTTATCATTTGATCTCTGGGTTAATGAATAATGATGTTCAATGGAAAATGCAAAGTGAAATGAGTTGAAAGCGAAGTGAGAGAATGTTTTAAGGGGAATCTAAAGATATAGTTTTTAAAATGATTTATAGTTCTTAAAATCAATTTTATATATTTTAAAAATAAAAAGAATGCAGTTTAGATACCAATTGAAATTTTAAGTAATTTATTGCTAATCTGTAAAGAGAATCTTTCAACTAAACTTGTAATTTTTTTTTAAATTGTACAATCTTAAACAATAAAATATAAATATACAAAAATGTATTACAATTTAAATACCTAATTTTAAACAGTTTTTAAAATTAATTATGTTAAAAAAGTCAGCTTAAGCCAAAGAACATAATTTAAAATTTCATCTGCAATGTTTATTTATTATTTATATATTTTATTATTTATTACTTTTACTTTAAACCTTTTTTTGAAATACCATCTTATTTAATTAAGTAAATACATTGATTTTCCCTAGTTTTCCTTCACTTTCCACACCAACAACTTATTGTATCCGATAGATACACATTAGATTGTCGCTGGTCTCTTTAGTCAAATTGCATTTTCTTTCACTAATTTTGCTGCAATTGAAGTTTTCCTTGGATCACTGGGCTTATAGCCCCCCCCCCCTCACTTTATTTTCATTTCATTGTTGTGCGAAAAACGATTTCCCTTTGTGCGAAAAGCCTATACGTAGTATTTTCCCCTGTTCCTCATCAGCAGCAACCCACTAACTTGGTTTCTACTCCAATTTACTTTGTTAGCGAGCGTGATGATGACAAACACAACCTTTCACACTTAGCCCAGACAAGACAAATGCACTGGGAGAAAATATAAATAGAAAATTTTAACATAAAATTTATTTTTAAATATATTTCTGAACTTTTTAAATTTTATATAAAAAAGAAATAAATATTTCTTTATGGAATGTCTTATTTTTTTAGACTCTCAATTGGTATGCAAATATATATATTTTTTTCTCTGTAAACCTTTAAGTGAGGCTTTAAATTCGCCCTGTCATTCCCCGGTGATCTCTTGGCCCGTCCCCCACCTTCTCTTTTCCTGCTCATTTGTGACACATTTCCCTCGGCAGCAGCAGCAGCAGCGGCCAGTAAAAGTTCTCCAAGACGCGATTTGTATGCCATGGACAAACATTTTGGCCAAGAAATTGAACTACTTTCGTTAAACGTTAAACAAGGGGGAGCGGGGGGATTACGGAAGGGGTATTAACATAAATATTTGATGCGATTTTCCACTGAATTTGCTGTGTCAAATGCACCATAAACACTCAACTCAAACTCACCTACTTGGCTGTCTGTCAGCTTTCATTCAATTTTTTTACATAAACAGGCATGGAGAGGGGTGTCCGAAGAGGGGGGCTCTACTCTTTTTAAATGCAACTCCAGCAGTTTGGGCAGTAAAATAAAAAATAAAAAATATTTTCAACCGTAAAAGAGGCCGCTGCCGAATAGTTGAAATTCGCTTGAAACAAAAATTGTTGGCTTTTTGTGACAAGAATTTGCAAATGTCAACGAAAATTGCGAATTTCGCATTAAAGAGAATTTGCCAAATGATGAGAGGGAATTGGGGGAAAAAGGGGTAAAGGGCGAAAGAGGGGAAATACCAAAAAGCCCCAAAAAGCGAACCAATTGAGATCGTTTTATATGGTTTTACTTGAATTTATTTTATTTTATTTTTGCCGTTTTTTATACAACTTTTGCAATTCTTTCCTGGGGCAGTTTTGTGTCTGGCATTTTTAAAGAGTTTAAAGCAAATGGATCCGTAACGGAATCGGAATCGGTAACACATCAAAGTCGGGACATGATATGCCCTCAGATATACCATATATACTTTACTTTGATGTGAAAATATGAGGAGAATGTAAAAGGGTTCTTAACGGAAATAATAATTTTAGGAAATGGTTCCAAATTAAGTTAAAGGGAAAGAGATTTATAAGAATTATAAATAAATAATTTTATAATTATTATTATTACTAGAAAGTATTTACTTTTGTCTTACTTTTTAATGACTTCTTACAACTCTATAATATTTTTTAGACTTCCTGATGCAATTCCCTATATTTACCTTGGCCTTAATTACATCAAAACAATACACTTATTAATAAAAAATTCAAAAAGAACACTATACTTCCCGTTTTCCCTTGAATTGAAGCTCTCGAATTTTCAACTTGATTTCCCTTTAACCATTAAGCATATTGAATTGCCATTGGATCTTTGCCGTTCCACTTGTTATCGTTCTTTTCGTGGACAGTGTATGTGTTTGCCTTCGAATGTAACACTTGTGTTGGACTGACACTCTCGGTATCCGTCAGATACATTTACAAGCTCGGTATTTCCATTACTTCCCCCTTCTTGTTAATGACAACTCTGCTTTTTTTTTTATTGCGCGACAAGAAACGAATTCAAAGGCTGACACTTGAATAAATCGAAAAGGTATATACATATATTTCGGACACCTGTCGACACAGTCTATCTTTGCCAATAAAAAAAAGAGAAGCAGTCCAACAATTGTTGTAAATTCAATTGTTATTACCTATTATTATTTACGGACCGAGTCTAAAATCAATTTCTGACTCAATTACAGAGGATGTTTCGGGAAGCTCATCGAGATATTTACCGCTTGATTACCTAATTGATATTGTTATGGTGTCATAATCATTATCAGCCTTTCGTTAGATAAAGCCAAAATTTATTGGCCGGGATCAGTGAGGTTCGGCTGTCATCGCCGCATATATATACATAGAAATTATATAGAGAGTGACTCTGAAGATTTCTCCACTAATAAGACCATAAAGGAACCCCGAATGATTCAGATAAAACCACAACAAAGGTCACGCTTTAATTGATAAGAAAACAATGCTGCTCTGGCTCTGGGTTCGCTTCTAGTTCGTTACTTTTCAAATTTTCTGCTCACTCGCTTGGAAATCCTCCGACTCGAGCTTCAGGTGACGGGGCCCTGCCCCGATAAAGATCGCACCCCAGAAAAAGAAAAAAAAAACTCGGTGTCGGCCCAGAACCCAGACAGGTGGCAGGGGTTTTCGAGTGCACTGCCGCAAAGGAAGCCCAGCGAAAGATACAGATACAAAGATACAGGGAGAAACAGCAACAGAAACAGAAACAGAACCAGAAAACAGAAACACTTTTAATAGTTTTGAACCTTTTGTGCCTCCGCCTGGGCCTCTCCACTTAAAATGTGCAACGGAGCGTGCCTTTCTCTTGGGGCAGAGAGTAATTAACCCATGTTGGCCATTCTTCTCCTTCACTTGTGTGTGCAAAACATTTAATTGTGCCGATTGCATTGCCACCATATCTGAAATGCCAAAACACACACAAATTAACTCGACTTCGACTCCATTCCACCAGTTTTCATGCCATCATTCCCCAACGAGATCAAAGTTCTTTCCGCCGCTACGGTTCTTGACATATTCAAAGCATTTCTTACCCATAGTCCCGGGGTTATTAAAAGTACCAACTCATCATCATCATCATCGTAAAACAACCGAGTCTCTAGTTATATAAGCTACAGAGAGAGATCCATCCACAAATGTCACACTCGAAAAATTAAACCAGAAAATATAAACAAAAAGAGAAGACCCCCAGTAATCTCCACTGAAGCCAATTAGTTGCTTCCGTAATTTCTTGGTATTATTTTAATTAGCTCTTTTTCGGGTTTACTTTTTGCCTTTTTGGTTTTATTTAAATTACTTTTTAACAGCTTTAAGATTTATTCACCTAAAGATTTTTTTAAACAACAAATAAAGCAGAGCTTTAGAGCTCAGATAATTTATGGAGGGAATGCATTTTTTCGTTAGACTGCTGATTGTATAATTTCCCAAGAAAATTAAGCTCTTTTGGTGTGGGGCGAAGCCAAGTTAGTTTCTAAGAAATTTATAAGCCCGGATGTCTTTTTTTATAATTTTTTAAAATTTTGTTTAGTTGCCATTTTAAGGGAAGTGAGACTAAAACTTGTTATTAAATAATATTTAAAATTAAAGAACAATTATTAGAAATATATTTTAAAGCATTTCTTTTTAAGGAAAATGCTGCTTTACTTGTGTATATTTTATAATATTTCCCTAGAATATTTCCACCTTTACACCCTCAACATAAACACTACCTTTCTTGCCATTAACTTTTTCCATTATTTTCTCTAAGCCTGTCGTGCATAAATTGTTTTTCCATGCGCAGGCATGGCATATATATTTTGTACACAAATCTGAAATATAACCAACTATCAAATAATTCATAACGTTTTTTGCCACACATTCCTTTACGCACCTGGAGGTCTTCGTTGGCAACAAACAACAGCAATAACAACAAGGAAAAATGCGTTTAAGTCAAGTTTGCCGCGAGCTTCTCGAAAAAGAGTCGCCGCCGGCTTTAAGTGTGTTATGTATGTTAGTTACAGTAAAGAATACACAGAGAGAAATATCTTAAAAACAAACTAAAGGTATTTTTAAGAGAGAAAATATAAATAAAATATTTTAAAATATTTAAAAGGTTTTTCAAAATTGTTTAAAAATGTGTTTGCTTCAGATTTTATACCATAACTATGTAATTATTATTTCAACTGTTGTCCAAGTTATTAATAAATTTTTTTTTAATTTTAACTTATATTCAAAATAGTTAGTAAGAAAAAAAAATTCTTCAGAATCCTACAGAATTCTCCTTAGAGCAGCTCTACTGTATCTATGCGTTGGCTTCGTGTGTGGCAGCTGCGATCCGACCTCAGACAGTGACTGCAACTTCCCTCCAACCCCCCCTTTTGGCTGTGGCACTTTAGCTCGATATTTATGCAACGGCACACACTTCATGCCCCTACCCGGCCACCTGTCCCCCTGCTTCCCCTCTGCCGCCTCTACTCACCTTTCTCAGCTGCAATTTAAGCGCACATTTTTCTTGGCAACACACACACATTTTCCCTCTTGCCGCATTAGGAGTAGTTTTTCCAGGTTGCCATCGCTCTCCCACTCTCTCCCATTGTGTGCAACACTTGGCGCTTGCCACATAACGACAACGGCAACAGAAGTTGCAAGTTGCAACTGCAACATATGCAACAGCAGCAGCAGCAGCAAGAGCAGCAGCAGCAACTGCATCGTAGCATGACACATTAAATGCAAAACGGCAGCAAGGTGCAAAAAGGGCAAGGGAGGAGTTGCTGCCCAAAGGGGGTTCTCAGAGGGTTAAGGGGTTAACGGAGGAGAAGAAGGTGGGCTCTTGGGCAGCGGTTCCACTCCTGTGGCTCTTTATTTAATAAAGAAATGGCTTGAACATTTTTTTAAGTTGCCCCATAACCAGATGATCCTGGTATGTGAGGGTATTCTGGGGCGTGAGGGATATATAAAGACAAAGGTGTTAACTTTCATATATAAATATTATTAAACAACCAAATTAATATTTTAAAAATTTACTTTAACTTCTCCGATCTTAAGAGCCTTGTTTTATTTTATAAAAATAGGGTATCACCTTTGTCGATCATGTACCTCCTTGTGTCCCCTTTTCACCCTTATCCATTTTACGCATAATAAACCGCTCTTGCTGTTCCTGTTGCTGTTTTCATCTCCTTCTAACTGGCTAAAACCTGAGAAGCAGATGTTGCCACTTGGCTGCATTCCTCTTAACCCCCTGTTGCCATATGTGCCTCAGCTATGACACACCAATTTAAGGGACCAGCTGTGACAAGATGGAGAGAGCTCAAGGAGACAGGTGAAGATGGTAAAGATGCCAGAATTATGGTATTAGTTTTGCCAAAAGAGCTAGCCATCAATCAGCTGTTGTGGGGGAATTATGCAAACATATTGCATAAAAATCATTAAATGGTATTAAATAATAATACCACCTTGGGCCATTGGACATTTCAGCATCGAAAACACTTTAAATAATTGCACATTATGCCCGGGAGAGAGACTTTAATAAAATAATTAAAATGAAATATGCGGAGCTCGCGCTGCTTGGGAAATACAATTCTTCGGCACTTTAGAAAATTGCTAAAAAAAAAATAAAGAAAAGAAAAAAAAAAGGAAAGGGAGAAGGAAAAGAATAAGAGAAGAATTCTGCGGGCTACCAATCTACGCATTTTTTAACCCCACCTTACCCCCGCGCGCTAATTCGAACGTCAAAGAAAGACCGACAAAGGCAGGCGCGTTAAACTGTGTTTTCATTTTATAAAAATTCGTTGTTGAAAAGCATAAAAGTTCAACGGAAAATATTAATTTCAATTATTTAGCTACGCGCCAAGCTCCGATTTAACGTTTTTTCCCACCACTGAAAACCTGAGAAAAAAATATAAAAAGGAAGATAGAAGGGGAGCCCGGCACTTTGTTCGCTAAATGCGAGCAATTTGTTACAGGATTTTCATCGGTTCTGTGGGAAAATCTTCTCTTTTTTTGCAGTAGAGGGAAAAACGAAGGCAATTTATAATTATCAACTGTAGGTGGCGCATTGGTAGAGCTCGGGGCTCCAAAGCGGAAGTTATTACAGGAAAAACTGCAGTTATTTTCCAAAGAACTTGACATTGGCAGGCGGCTTCTTCTTCTTCTTCGTCTTCTGACGTTCTTCGGCAGCTTTGTCTTTCATTTCTGCATTTACCACCTATTCTTTAGCTTCTTGTGCTTCTATTTTCTTTGGTTTCACCTGTAATTAAAGACGACACTTTGGCATGTTTTGTATGGCACGGAAATGCTTGATGAAAGACCAGTTAAGTGTGTAAAAGAACTCAAATTGTCAAGTACCAAGAACTAAGTGATCGGGCAGCTGGGAAATTGATAGAGCTTGTCACGAGAATGATGAGGAAATTGATTAAATTGAATTTAACTTTTTTTTTAGATATTTAAGAAATCAATTCCCCACCTAATTAAATTAAAATTAAATCACCATACAGAATTCCTCTTGAAATTACCTTTCCACACAATCTCTTCTCAGGTTATTTTTGTTATTTTTTTGGTTCAATCTAAAATTGGCAACACTCATTATATGAATACCGTATCAACAACCTTTCACACAGACTCTCACTCAACCGCCCGTTGATTTTTTGGAGACCCCCTGAAAATTACAATTAAATCCAACTGCCAGAACCCCAAACTCCTGGCGATCAGTTCGCAGCGGGCGCTAATGTGAAATAAAATTAAAGATCTGGGAAAGAGAGGCAACACATTCATACATAATAACAGTAAATTATGAAATCTTATTTAGAACTGTGTTATTTAATTGCTGAAAACCGAAACACAAGATAATGAAAAATTACACACAAAATATGGCAAAAGCTCTCGAACCTTAACCCCGCCAAACTTGATTCGATTAATGCTCGATAAGCAACGAGTTTTAGTCGAATATTCAAATGTATCCATAAATACCAGGCAGCGTCCGTCGCTCATGTTACACTTGCCGGGGCGAAGATTAATCGCTTGACAACACACTCCGCTACAAAAATGCGAGACCCCAAAAATATCTTACCTAATTTGATTAATTACGTATCGCGGGAACAAACAATAAACTCTTTTTCTTTCGTGAAGATTTGTCCGATAAATAATTACAATTATTAGTCCGGGGTCTTGGTCTGGTGGGATGGTAGCTGAATTCAATGGGAAATATATGTAATTGGGTGATATAATACAGGTGCGTTGATGGCTTTCGAAGTTCCGTCATCGAATGACGTCGTTTAGAGGGGTCTGACTCAGTCTAGAGGGATATAGTAAGTTGGCGACGATATGGCTCATTGAGCAAACAGTTCGATGAGTAAATATTCACATTTTTGCCAACAGTCGTGTGAAAATTGAGCAGCGGTCAAGAAGGGGTATGTCTTTGACTAAGAAATAATATTAAAAAAAATAACTGATCGCTATTTATTGGTATGTAATATAAAATATATTGTGAATTTGTTGGAAAAAAAATCTCATGACGAATTCTTTCAACCTTCAAAAAAGCAATCTGCTTTTTTCGTTTATTTTTTTATTATTTTACCAAGGTCAAAGTTCTCTTCTTTAGGCCCTTGACTTTACATTTTGCAATTTTTCACGCACTTCTTCGCTGTATATTTTTTTTACCATAACCATTTTTTTGTATTTTTCTGCTTTGTATTTTTTATTTCGGCACATGCAAACATGATTTTTTGTTGCCTTTCTTTTCATTAAACAATTCTTCTGTATTATTTGTTTTTGTTTTTTGTATTTTTCGCTACTCCCCTCTTATTTTTTTGCAAACTTTACATTTGCTAAAGTTCATTAACATCTCAGGCGTGTGTGTGGGGCCCAAAGTAAAAAAGAGAGAAAAAAACCACGCAGCGTTTTCCATTTTAATGAAATTTAGCCTCGTTTTATTTTTATTTTTTTAGTTCAATTAATTATGCAAATTGTTACATGACCATAGAAGAATTTCTTTCCTATTCTGACAAATTCAATTTCGATTAGAAATTAAACGCTGAGTTTTAGAAACTTTTCCACCACACATAAACCATAAATTAACCAAATAGAAATTAGGCATCGAAACTCCCCCGAGTGACCCCAAAAAAACTAATAAAAAACGTAAGAAAAGAGGTAGCAGAATTTAGTTAAATTTTTTGCATAAAGGTTTTTGTCAACTCTCCGCTTGAGGGAGTAACCTGACCATTCTTTCTCCTGCTTTCGCTTTTTTTTAAAGGGGGAAACCTCTTTGTTTTGTTTTCATTTTCTAGTTTTGTTTTCTTTAGCATATAATTTGTTTGCCTAAATCTTTGGACCGACCTTCTCTTTCCTTTCGTTTAGTTTTTGTTTTTTTTTTTTTTTGTGTGCGATTTTTGTAGAAACGTTTTTGTGTCAACCACAAGAGTTAAACGAATTTTTCTTCTTGTTATTGTTGCGGTTTTTAATTGCTGGGATAGTCGGTGGCATCGCATCCGTAATATTCGCTTTTGTTTCGCTCTCGTCTCCGGTTATCGCATAATGACAACTATTTGGGGGCTTGCTGGGAGCGAAAGTTGGGATGGATGGATGGATAATTATTTGGGGTTTTGTAACAGAGAGGAGAGCTCTCCCCCGAAAACTAATTGACCATTATTTAAATGATTTTTTTTGTGTTTCGTAGTGGAAATTGTTTTTTGAATATAGATTTTTAATACATATTATATATATCTTTCTCTTCTTTTTCTCTCTATTTTTGTGGTGTTATCTTGTGATTATCCAACAGCTTGTTACTCCAATTCCTATTACATATAATCAGATTATGTTTACCTATTCCTATTAAAAGTCTTCTTGTGCCCAATTTGTGTTTTCCGTGATTTACTAACCTAAAATATATATTAAAGATATTTAAAATATATATTTTTAAAATTTGAATTGTTTAATTCCTTGAATCCTTTAAAAACTTCCCAATGTACCTTGTAATCCCTTGTTATATTTCCCCTTGTAAATCCTTGTGTTTTCCGTTTGACTAACCGTATCCTTTTCCTTTCTTTTGTGTCTCCTCCAACCCTTATAGATCTTGGAACCCTTAGTAGCCACCACAGCAGCATTGGCAACCTCAGCGCCAACAGCGGCAGCATCCCAGCAGTAACCTTGATCACCAGCAGCAGCAGCAGCGGCAAGAAGACATCCTCCGAGCTGGTAACACCCACCAAGCCGCCGGCTGCATCTGTAAATCCCAGCAAAATGGAGCTGCTGAGCAGCAACATCAGCAGCAGCACAGTTACAGGAATCACAACGACGACAGCCACACATCACTTGCACCAGGCGACGACCACAAAGCAATTGCTGGTACAGGATTACCTGAGCTACGCCTCGCCACCGACCTACTCTCGCCTGCCGCCCGACGGCCATGAGTTTCCGCCCAACTTTAGCGAGCCCCTGATCATGCACAGCAGCCATCCCCTGAAGGTGACCAGCACTGAACTGGGCTACGAGATCCAGAATGGCAAAGATGAGAGCTCCTCTGCGGCACCGCCACTGCCCAAAACAGGGCCGCCGCCCACAGTTCCCCGGAAGGTGTACCGTCAGGATTTGGTGATAAATGTGGAGTCAGCTCCTAGCTTGACCCGCGACTACCAGAGATCCCTGAGTGGCGGGGCACCGAGGAAGCCAAGTGATTGGCGGAAGGATGAGAAGTCGGAGAAGTCGGTGCGGGACAAGATCGCCATGTTCTCGTCCAACAATGAGCTGGATGCCATACCACCGGCTCCGGTTACAGCCCCCATAAGCACATCCTCCTCCTCCTTCTCCCGAAAACCGATGAACCGCAGCAGTGAGAATCTGCTGGACAGCTGCTCATCCCCGGCAGCTCCGTCGCTCAAGACGCGCGCCATGAGCGTGGAGAACCTGAACGATGTCCAGCGACAATATCAGTTGGCCAAGCAGCTGCCTCAGTTGCATGTGGCCGACTCCATGTATTCCCTGAACACGGCCTCGTCCCCGGTCTCACAGAGCTACGCCTCCCTGCCCAGGAGGAGTCACGGCGGATCCTATTCCGCGGGCGTAGAGCGAAGGATCAGCTTTTCCGGTGAAGGTGGTGAGGCGGCCAATCGAAAGGCGGCCATTACCAATATCCTAGAGCAGCGAAGGAGGAGTCTATCGAAGCTTAGGGGTCTGGTCATACCCGAGAGACCCCAGCTGCTGGAACCCATCCTTGACTTACCGGAGATCAAAAGCCAGGTGAAGGCGGCCAGTGGCGAAGATAGCACGGACAGTGGTCTGGGCGAGAGCCATCGCAGCACCACAACCGCCAGAAGCAGCCAACTAGGAGCTGGTAATGTGTCCGGCAGCAGCTACCGCAGCATATTTTCCAATCAGAGGAGACCTGCCCTGGAGCAGCAGATCTCGCAGCCGCCGGCCAAGCCGCCAAGGACCTCCCTGACGCCGCTACACCCGAGGACCATGATGATGCCGCCACCACCGCCGCCTCTGGATCAGGAAAGCGATACGGACTCTGTGTTCTCCAACACAGCCCGAGTGGCCACGCCGCCGGAGAAGTTTGCCCTGACCCGAACCCTCAGCTCCGAGACAAACACTTCGATAGCCAGCTCCAACACCTCGACCCTGACCTCGGGCTCCTCGGCTGGTTCCCAGGCCAGCTGCAGCTCGCTGGGCAGCACCCCGGCCGTGGACCTGACCAGGCGAGTGCTCAAGAGTCAGGTGAGCGGCAATGGCGGTGACTCTGTGGTGCTCTCCAGCCGGAAGAGCATCCTGGCCTCGGCCAAGTGCCGCAGTGCCAAGAGCCGGGGACAGGAGGAGGACAACGACAGCACCGATGGCGAGGCCTGTTCTCTGGCCAACCGGAGGATGAAGCCCATTTCCAGCTACAAGCTGCAGCAGCAGCAGATCCAAATGGGCAAGCAGCAACTGGTGGTCGATAAGCTGATCAATGTGGCTGCCTACGTGGAGCTGACCTCGGATACGGACGACAGCAGCCGGCGATCCGATACGCCGGCTAAGATCAGTGCCATGTTCATCGATGAGGAGCGCAAGGCCAGCTTCAAGGGCGATCCCGTCCAGCAGCAGCAGGCCAAGGTCAAGGTGGAGCCAATGGTCAAGCCGCTGGTACCCATGGCACTGCCCTCGCCAAAGCGGGAACCCCTGAAGCAGCAGACCACCGCCGAGCTGCGTGAGAAGTTCGAGCGAAGTGCGGCCCAAGCTCAGGCGCAGACCCAAAACCACTCGCCAGTGATCCATAAGATAGCTCCGAAGCCGCATCATGAGCGCTTCTCCTCGCTGGACTCCCTGGCCTCCAGTTCCTCGGGCGTGAGCTCCACCACTCAGAATGTGAGCACCACCCAGGAAACGGCCACCGAGTTCGGTAGCTTCTCCTCTTTGGGCAGCAACCAGAGCCTGATCACCGCCCAGGATGTCCAGCAGATTGTAGAGGAGGCCGATCCGCCCCTGAAGACCCCCGAGGCGTTCATCATTGTCCTGCAGCGGGATAATCCGGAGAGCAGCATTGGCATTACTCTGGCCGGAGGTTCCGATTATGAGGCTAAGGAAATCACGGTGAGTTGGGGGATTTAAAATCTTGAGTTACCTTTATTTATTTCTTGTATTTCTATTACAGATCCACAAGATCCTGAGCAACACTCCAGCGGCCAAGGATGGGCGTCTCAAGAAGGGCGATCGCATCCTGGCCGTCAACGGAATGAGCATGCGGGGATTGACGCATCGCGAGTCCATCAGTGTGCTAAAGGTAAATTTCAAAATCCATTCATAACTCAACTTAAAAACTAATGTAAAAAAATCTCTCCCTTGTCTAGACCCCCCGACCCGAGGTGGTGCTGGTGGTAACCCGCTCCGAGTCCCTGGTGGTAAAGTCTCTTACCAAGAAGCGCTCTTCCCTCGGTTCGCTCAGCTCTCTCAATGAGAAGCCCACGGAGCTGGATTATGAGCGCAAGAGGAACTATCACAAGGCCTCCCGATCTCTGGACTTGGACTTGGACATAGTGTCCAATGAGGCGGGTGGTTCGCCAGTGGCCACCACACCCAGCACTGGATCAGTGAGTCCACAGCAGCCGGCTAGCTTGCACGATGAGGATGCGGAGGCCACCATTGCGGGAATCCGAGCCAGAAGGCAGTTGTCCCGTGGCGATGCCGCCAAGCTGAGCACAAGTGAGCTGCTGGAACGAGCGGCAGAGGCAAGGAATGCCATTGCGGCAGAGATTCGGGCACAAGGTAAGTTGAAATGAAGGAGAATATATATAGATAAAATTATGACTGATAAATTTTTCGATAATTTAAATACATAAAATTATGGCTTATGGAATTCCCGATAGTTTCTTCATCCCAGAAATAGTTTGTTAAATTCATTTCAATTCTGTCCAAAAGTATGCTACAAATTTATACAATTCTAATACAAAATTTGATGGCTGATCAACATTAAATAAATATATTTTAAATTATTTAATAATAAATATAAAAATGTAAGATTTACCTTGAGAGTTCCAAAAATAATATCCCCTTTTTCTTCTTCAGCGGAGGATGCGGCGGCCAATGGAGCTGGAGCGCGTTGCGTGGAGATTGTCAAGGACAGCTGTGGTCTGGGCTTCTCCATTGAGGGAGGCTTTGATTCGCCCTTGGGAAATCGTCCCCTCATTGTCAAAAAGGTGTTCATGGGTAAGCGAGTCATTTGTCATGCTGTCTCCCCCCCGAAGAAATTAATTAATGCTCCTGCTTCTATAACCAGGTGGCGCCGCCCAGAAGACCAACCAGGTGCGTAATGGCGACGAAATCCTGAGCATCAACGGTGCCTCTACGGCGCGAATGACGCGCGTGGATGCCTGGAACTACATGAAGCAATTGCCGCTGGGACCGGTCAAGATTAGCTTCGCCTAGAAGAGATTTGGTCGTAAATTATAAAAAAGAAGAAGGGGAAGAATGCGCCACAATTTTTGTTAGATTTAAGCTAATTAGTTTGGTTACCCCGCAATCGGTCTAACCTTGTTGGGGGTCTTGCCAATCCGATGGAATGGATGCTGCGAGCGATTTGTTTTTTGCATTTAAACGAAAACCCTTAATTGTATGCCTAATTTTATGAGATATTTTAATTTAAAGTGCAATTGTTTAAACTTTTACAACGTTTTGATGCCCTATATAACAGATCGATGATTGTAAATATAACTAATCGACACTAATTTACGTATTTAAACATAAAAAAATCTAATTGAAGCCGGTCCTTTGTGGCAGCGCCTATTTCCTTATACAAAACTTATTAATCGACAAAATACATAACGAAAAAAAAAAAAAAAACGATACAATTATATTTTATGCCATAAATTATACGGGAACGTTATACATGTATATTATTTTAAAAATTTATTATATTATTTAAAGACCAACAAAAACAATAATTACGTATACAAAAGTATTTGCTAAAATAAACAATATGAACTTATATCACTGAAATCTGGAAAAGATGTTTTCAATTTAAATAACAAAATTTGTCAGGTTTGTATTTGCGGTATTTATTCAGAACAACTTCATTTTATGACATTTTGTTTATTAACTTAGTAACAAGTTATCAGCTATTAGCTTATTTATTAGCTATCACATTTTATTAATATTAGCATTTGTTATTAAATAATTATTATTTCCTGTTCCTGTGCCTGGGGTTCCCGCTTAGGTGACAGCAGCTCCAAATCGAAGCTCTGCTTTGAAGCTGAGGAAACCGATACGATTTCATTGGCAACTTGCGAACGGACGTATGATGTGGCCGTCTCGGGGGCGAATATCTCGCCCAGTAAATCGTAAACGCGACGCTTGAAATGCAGCTTCTGATTAAAGTTCATTCGGTCGATTTCGGGAAGCAGGCCTTGCAGGAATGCTGCATCGAAATTTGGCTATAGATAAAGAAATATTAATAATTATTAAAATTCTTTTTATGTGTATGTGAAATTGTTCTAAAAAATATTTTAAGATGTATATATTTTTTAGATATAGTAAGCTCTCACCTGGACATTCTCTTTGTTGTTCTTGGACAAAGGCAATCTCTTCCCAGCCATGCAATTTTCAGAATCCTCCTCGGAAGAAGTGTCGGCATCTTCGGGTTCGTTTGTGTTGCGACTCTGCGCATGCCTTAATACAGGTTTCCGGTTCTCTTCAGTTTGGTCCTGCTGTTCCTCCTGACTACTGACCCTAGTGCGTCGACTTTTTGGAGGAACGGGAACACCGGGTGTTATGTAATTCCGAAGAAACTGTAACTCTTTGTTCAGATAGTATGTAGTTGCTCCGGAAGAATTTTTAATGGAACGAGCATAGCTGGTGCGCAGATTGCGCCAGCGTTCCTGACAGGTTTTAGCTGAAGATAAAAATAATAATTATAGAAAATAAATAAATAAATTAATAAAAATGAATAAAATAATAAAATAAGCCTAAACAGCAATAAAGCATAGAATGAGTATTTATGTGTACTTATTATTTTTAACTATTTAAAATGTCGTTTAAAAATTTAAGGATATGGGTAAATTTGTTTTAAAATATAGTCTATAAATCCTAACTTACCCCTCATGTTCATTTGTTTTCCAATCTTTTCCCACACATTTTGCACAACAGTAGCCTTTAAATAATTGGCGTCTAAGCGGTCATAAAGGCACGGATATTGAGAAACCAAACGACAGATATTTGCGTTGGCGGTGGCGGTGAATGCTTTCGGCGGTTGGGCATAACTTTTGGTTTTTTTGCGCGTATTCATTTTATTGATACGAAGAATAAACTAAAATAAATATGTATATGTTCAAAAAAATATATGTTATAAAAATAATACATTTTAATAGAATTTAATTTAAAATAATTTAAGTTTAATTAAACTCGAAAATATTTACTAAAAATTAATTATTAAATCTAAAACAATAAATCTTTTATTTTATTATTATTAATATATTATACAGGCGATGCTGTGCTAGACGTCCAAAACGTCTCCGAAACACATGTCGCCTGTGCCGTCGACAGCTGTTTTGCGCATCAAGGCGTCGCGCTGCAACAGTTATTTTACGGCTACGCTCTAATATTTACCTGAATTCAGTTAATAATAGTTATATTTTATTTGTGACACTGTTTCTATACAAGTTATTAGCGATTAACTTGCGTACCGTTGCTGCGGTAGTTTGCAATTTGCAATTCAGTTGATTATTCTGCTCCGGAATGCAAATTTTATGTTGCTGCTACAATATTTTTGTGACAATGCGATAGAAATGTCAGTCGCCAAAAGGACACTAGATAGCTTAGCTTTAATTTAAACATTTAAAAGCCAAAAGCCTCTTACGATAAACAAAACAATTTTGCCGGCAAAATAAAAGACTGTTTTATTCGGACAAGTACAGAGGCGTGGTGAGTGGACGCGAAATAACAACGGGGTTTGTGTTTGCGTTCGGCATGCAGCCCCCAAAGAGAGCGAGAGTTCATGCCACGCCACTGGCACACACACAAACATAAGCTGCTTTCAAAGAGAGCGAAAGCGCTGCCAGACTGAAATCTAAGCAAATGTTGCATTTTTTAGGCTGGCAACGTGGTTCGATCAGTGAAGAAGCTACTAACGCTTTGCCAGCCCTATAAATAAAAAAAGTTTAATTAGCTGACAAAATAAAAAAATTATTTAATTTAAATAAATAAATAAATAATAAATAAAAAATGTATAAAACTAATTTAAGAAATATATATTTTTTTTAAAACTAATATTTGTCAGTTTAAACGAACACTTTTATAAACAATAAAAATAAGTAAATCTGTCATTAAAAAATTAATATAATGCAATGTTTTTTGTAAAAAAAATTGCACTAGCTTTTTATAAAATGAAAAAACTGAGTAGTAATGGTGTTTATGTATAAAAATCGTGTGCCCAACCTGTGAAGCTAAAATTAGTGAGCTGTTCCTGACCTTCCCTGGTATTTTGTTTTTGCAACCCTCGTATCGACTCGTCGACTGGCCTGCAACCGTGCGCTCTTTCACTCCCTGGCTCTCTCTTGTGTGTGTGTGTGTGTGTTAGCTCGCGTTTGGCAGTGTTTGCTGCCATTCGGTGTTTTGTTTCGGCTGCTGCGCGCGTGTTGTTGCGATTTTACGTTGCGTTTGTGCTAGTGATTGCAGCTCGATTCTAGCCAGTTTCTGTCGATTGAAACGCAAGGACGGTGAACAGTGATGAGCGGTGCGACCAAGGAAAACAGGCAGCTGCTGCAGGCGGTGGTGAAGCACCCCGTGCTGTACGATCGCAACGACGAAAACTACAGGAAGCGCTTGCCCAGCGAGAATTCCTGGGACTTGGTAGCCTCGGAGGTTGGAGGGTCGGGTGAGTAAGCGAGATGGGGCGACGGTGTTGCGTAGCAATGGGGGCAGTGTTGTGCAGCGGCAAAACGTGCACACTTATCGGTCGTTATCGGTTTTCGCATACCGATGGAGCGCCCGAGTTGGCAGCTCCGCCGCTCTTTATGAGTGTCTGTGATGGCAAACACAAGCAGCTGCCATCGATTAATTCGAAAATAGCAGATCTCCTGTTGAATGCGGTTGCCCTTCGGCTCATAAGTTGCAAATGCAAGCCGGCCATATATTGGGGAAAAGCTGTAGTGTTTGGGGAAGGTAATTAGGAGTAATTTAAAATTATTAATAGACAGTAAATGGCACCTTTAAAGCACGCTCTATTTACCAATAAATAATATTGGACTATTTAAAATAAATAAATATTTTATGTTCAGCTAGAAATATGATATTAATTGGTTTAAAGATTGAAAGCTTGAAAACCGATTAGAGGTATAAACAAAAAATTAAAAATATTTAATAAAATATAAGATTTTAGCTTTACATTATTTGCAACAAATATTATTGAACTCAAACAAATTAATATACAAAAAACCTTTTAAAATATTTACTGGGTAAATAAATTTAATATTAAAAAAACAAGTGATATTTACGTAATACTTTTTAAATAACTAAATTTACAGAATTATATTTGTATTGTGTTTTAAAATTGTAAATATTCAATATTTAAATATATTATTTTTAACATTTTATTTTATATTCCGTTATTTTAAATTTAGCTGACAACAAATTACCTGTATTATACTCTTTCAGCCGAAAGTTTGCAAAGCAATGAAGGAGTCATTTACGATATTTGTGATTAGTTTAAAAAGCAGTATAAAATTAATACATTTAAAATTTATTTTTCTGCTTTGTCAATAAAAAAAGACTATTAAAAAAAATTGTTCGATGTAAAATAACTGCATTTTTAATTTCCAATTCGGTCCCATAAGCCAATAAAAAACTGCAAAGCTTATAAATCTTTGACTGGCCGAAGTTAGCATCCTTTTTAATTTTTAAATTAATTTGCTTTATTATATTTGCTTAATAGTTTTAATACGTTGATGATTTTTAACCACTCTTGTTCATAAAAAAACTTAAATTACTTAACCTCTTATTTATTTTCTAATCAAAAAAAGTTTATTTGTAGTAATCACGTTATACAAATTTTTATTTAATAATATTTTTAATATTAAGCCGATATTTGCAGCAAGGGATGACCAAACGTGTATGTTTATCGATGCTAGTGCTGATATTTAGTGATGATGCAGAAACTAAATGTGTAGATATCGATAGTAGTGCTATTAAAGATCTGACAGCTCTATTATTTTAATTTAAAAAAAAGTTACTTAGCTTAAATATAAAAAACGGTTAAAGCGTTAATTTACTAAAATCTAAAACCTCAAAATAAGTCATACCTCTGAAAAAAATATTACCAGAAGCACCATTTATTTTATGGTCTCTTATCGATATATTCATTTAAAACCATGCAACTCTGACAACATGTCATCGGTGATCCCTCCCTGGAATATTTCTTTTCCTTTTTCCTGTCGTCCAACGAAGTCACGTTTTTTAGTTTTGCCAAGAATATTTAACTGTGAGTCTTCTAACTGTGAGTGTTATTTTTGTTTAAGTTATAAAGAAATGCGAGTGGGAAGCATCTTTATTACAATGTGGTTTTTAACATTTGTCTGTGATTGAAATTCTTGGCAGTTCTCTGATGTAAGACAATAAATAGAAAAATCCCTCAAAATACTTGTAACTGTGTAATCAAACTAATTTGTAGTTAAGTACTTTGGTTTGCGTAGACCTTCACTGATTTAGTTCGATGTCAGAATGTTGTCTGTGCAATTTATTTGTCACATTTCCATTTGTGATCTTCTAACATTTACATAATGTACATATGTATGTATGTATATACATATGTACTTAAGTGTTGGTTTGGCATTTTTGCTCAGTATATTTTTTTTAACGTCATGTTATCGATTGATCCTGGAGCTAGTATATTTTTGGAATCTTTGCTGCAAGAAGTCACTCAAGTAACAATTGTTTGTATAGGCATATTTTATTTATTTTATTTGTCCATTTTTTATTTGTTGTTTTTTTTATATTTTTTAGTTGTATAATGATTTATTGCATTAATTCCAAGGCCTATAAAATTATTCAATTATTTTATTATCATATATATTATATGTTATATATAACAATTTTTAATATCTGCGAAAAAATCAGCATTGATGTTAAAAATAATTTTTATTATTATTTTAAATTATTTATTATTATGAATTATTATTAAAACCAGGTTCTGCTTTTATTATTTTTTTCTTAACAAAAAATCTAAAAAATTCCTTAATTAAAAGATACAAATTCTTCAATTTCTAATTTATTTTATTAAAGTTTTAAGTTCATTTGAGTCTCTAAAATGTTTTGTTGTGTTGCATTGAATATATAGCGCACAAATATTATTTTTTTATGCAGGAGAGTATACTAGTTTTTCTCTAGGAGAGTTAAAGGATTAAATTAAGTTTTAATTCAATTTTAGTTTATTAACATTCAGGCAGTTTACCTCAAATAAAAAAGTATACAATATTTAAATAAATAATTAAAAAATAAAAATAATTTAATCATATTCTGCAAACTATTTAAATTAAATTAATTTAATTAAATTTCTGGTTTTAAATGATGTGAGGATAGACACAGTTTGCAGATACAAACATCTAATTGAAGATAAAATAAAAATGAATTTTCTGTTTAAGAAATATAGAATTGGAACTTAGGTAGGTAGCTTTTTGAAATCACTGCTGATTGTCAAGCAATGTCCCTTGCAGGTCACAAATAAGATCAAGAATTTGGGATTTTAGATGCTTGCCTGGAATTTTTGGTAACTTTTCCAGCCCAATCAGGGGGTGAAAAATGACAGCTGCGGTGCATTAATTGCTACCTGATGCAGCAGGATTTAATTGATTTTTTTACCTGTCTCCACTAACTACATATCTTCCTCCTCCGTTCCGTTGCAGTGGAAAAGTGCAAGCGACGCTGGCGTCAGTTGCGAAACGATTACACCCGTTGGTTGAACGCAGACGCTAGCCGGCGACGACTCGGACAGCGCCGCTTCCCCTATTCCTTGGCGGACGATTTCAGCTTTTTGGACCCCCACCTGAACTTGGCCGACGAGGAGCGCAGCGGATCAGAAAGGGATAGGGACAGCAACAGGGACAGCGAGAGCAGGGACAATACAACCGCTTCCCTAAAAGCAGACGCCGCACGGGACGATAAGTCAGTCAATGAAGAATCGTTGGTGGCTCAACTTCTCGGGGAAGAGGATCCTTCAACTAAGGACTCGGAGAACGATAAACCCAAGGAAAGACCAAAGCAAGAAAAGCCTAGCAAAAAGAGTGCTCAGGAAAAATCCATAGAAAAGGAGCTGGATGAAGTGGAGGAACCGCAGAAAAGTCTCGAAGAGGATAGTTTCCTGCAGTCGGACCAGGAAGGTGACGACGAGCCCATAGAAGAGGAGCATCTAGAGCAGCTGGATGACTTTGAATTCGGAGAGGATGAAGAACTGATGCAGGAGAAGGAAAAGGAATCATCGGAGAATACCGAAGATTCACCGGCTAGCCAGTCCGAGTTTTTTATCAAACAAAACAAGGAGCCTCATTTGCTGATTATTGGCAAAAAGAACTCCACGCTCTCGAGTGGTGGTGAAGCTCCGGAGGCGGAAGCTGATGATTTAAATCAGGGGGATCCCCTGGAAGACAGTATGGAAGAGAGCATTGACGAAACCGCCGCAAAAATCTTAAGCAGAAGAGACAACGCGCAGTCACCCAGTCGTCGCCTTCGCCGGATCAAGTCCGTTCCCCTCAAGAAGCCCACTCAAGTGCCGAGGGTCACGCGCTTTCAGCGCACAAAGGTCATGACCATGGCTGCAGCGCAGAGTATGAGAAGCACCACATCGCCCGTTAAGTTGGCACCAGTGCCCAGACCAGGGGCCACTAAGAGTGTTCAGGTGAAACCCTCATCAGTGCCCCACAAAGATGGCTTGTTCTCCCGACCTGAAATGCCTTCAGGTGATGGAAAACAAAGTGCCAACCGGCAGGGTTTGACTCCAAGCCAGTCGCAAAGGCCACCGGTAATGAGACGTCTTACCACTACCGGCGGCAGCAGCCGTCCGGGCATGATAACGTCCGCGCATGATACTCCGCCAAAAAGGGGCAGGCCGCCCAAGGTGATGCACCGTTTGGTGGGCCGACCAATTAGAAAGCCGTCACCGAGTACTCCCAAAGTGTTGCCCATCAATAAGCCCAGCAGTCCCGCCGTGACTCCTGGCACCAATATGGCCCATAAGGCCAGTAATCCCGCCACCAACACACCAGGAAATCCAACCAAAAGGGTGCCCAACACCACAGCCACCACGGCCACCATTGTGAAACCGCTGGAGAATTTAAGTGTAAGGAGCTACAGTCCCATCTCCAGCACTGATTCTAGCCCCGGCATCTCAAAGAGTAGCCTCCTCTCTGGTGTGGCCACCACCAGCGCCAACGTAGCTTCCACAAATTCGGTGGCAACCAAGACACCACCCAGCCTAATCAAGCGATGCGAACGGACAACCCAAACCGATAGCCCGGATATCTTCTCCGATGAGCATTTCCTGGAGATGATAAAGCCGCAGATGAAGGAGATGAACCCTCGCCAGAAGATGCACTTCAAGAAGAAGGTTTTCCAGGCCTTGATGGAGACCTTTGATGATGCCACCGATTTCCCAGAGGCCGGCGAACTGCAGCACTTCAATATAAACACACCGTCGGGCTTTGAGCACGTCACATCACCTGAACTTCGTCTAATTAGGGAGCTGGTGAGCCTGGTAAGTGCGGCCAAGGTGTCTGCACGTGGACAGCCGCTGCCGCAGGCTAAGCCGTCAAGTCAGGCGCCGCCGCTGAAGGAGGGATTTTCCTATGCTGCAGTGCCCAGCTCGGATAGCCCGCGAGGACTTCAAACGCTAAGCATTCCACGTCATTTGGTCCAGAGGGTCTACAAGCCAAGTCCCGGGGGGGCGGAGAGTACCCCCAACAATGCAGCAGCTGCTCCAGGAGGAGGCGAGAAAAAGATGTACCGCTTTCTGCAGTCGACGAATGGCAAACCAAATGGTAAAATCAGTGCTTCGCTGGAGGATCTGCGCAAGGACAGCGTGGACAGTGACCGCAGTATGGTGAGCTCCACAAATGTACCGCCAGCTAGTCCCAAGGGTGCCACTGTTGTGGCCGCGGTGAGACCACAGGGATCAGCGATGAACAGCCTCTTTGGATCATCGGCCAACGTGACAGCTGTCAGGGCTGGACCGTCGCTAAAGGCGCGTGCCATGGCCCGCCGGTATTCCACATGCAACAATCAGATCACCAACTCCATACCCATCAGCCAGGCCCTCGGCTATCCCAGCTCCCTAAATACCAACCTGACACCGATGGAGGCGAATGCACTGAAGCGTCGTCTCATGGGAGCTGCCCAGCCGATGGTGCCACCCACACAGCGTCCTCGCTATTCCGGCGGACCTGGGGGGGTCCAACAGATAGTTACGCCGCAGGGCAATAGCTTGCTGGTGAGGAGACCCGCTGGGCCTAGTCCTGGCGCCCAGAAGCAGCAACTTTCGCCCACCGGCGGAGTGGTTTTGACACCGCAGAAAACACCGCAAATAACCAATGTCCAGGGTGCCGCCTTTAAGGATTTTGTGCAGCCCAAACCTACGACAGCCGCCTCACCGGCTTCCTCGGCATCCTCCAACTCCTCGGCATCGCCGGCAGCCGGTGAAGGAACCCCTCAGTCCGTGGCACTCAAGCGCAGCTTGGTGGTGGCCAATGCCAAGAACTCGCTCCTGGTCGAGAAGCCGGTGAATAAACCCCAACAACAACAGCAACAACAACAGCCGCAGGTCCAGAAGACCAACCCAAGGTATTCCTCGATGATGGCAGCCACCATTGCAGCGGATGACTTCTCGCTGGCCAGTCTCAAGCGAGAGCCAGTGGATCACATGGATGACCATGACGATATATTGGGCATGTAGGCTGCCATCGAAAATACAAGTTAAACTTCTACGACGAATCTTGATGAGAACAAAAAACCCAGACAAAGAGTTACTAGTTACCCTTCAAATGTAGTCTTAAGATAAATTATTTTTAAGCTCTAAAATATTTTCACAACCACATCGTTTGCTGCGAAAGCTAAGCCTTATTTTTCACGTATTGCCAGATAATAATTTCTAATTTGTAAAAACATTTCATTTCACTAAAATGGACAAAAGAAAAATATTTTAAAAAATAATACAAAAAATATTACTAGTATATTAAACAATTGATGTAATAAGAAATCGAATATATATCAGTTTTTTTTTTCTTTTCTTAAATAAACGTTGTAAAAATAAAGATAAAATGGTTTAATGGTGGTTGGTTTATTAAAAAGGTTATGTTGTTTTGGGGTTTTACAGAAAAAATGGATTTAAATTTTCAGTTGCTGATGCAATTTGGCAAATGAATCATGGATCCAAACTATATACGTGGATTTAACACCTTGCCACCACGTCATTGATAGCCAGCAGATAAGATATATACCCAAACATAGATAGTGTACAACAAATAGAATAACTAAAAGATATTGTTATTATTTTTTGTTATCAGTTTTTATTTACAAAGAAATATTTACAGAATTAAAAAATATTATAAATTTTAGAATAGAAAGGGAAAAGTAAAATTCTGATTAAAATTTCATAGATTTTTATTCTCAGTTCTGAAAAAAATGCAAATCAATAAAGAATTATACTATTAAAACCATAATCCACTTACCCTAATGCTCGGTCACGTTATTGGGTTCCATTACTTCCCGTTTTGGGTGAACCACCGGCCAAGATTTACAAGGCATCGTCTCACCAATCTCCTGCTCTTTTCGCACGCTTCGGGCCTAGGGGAATCTAATCTGGAGAGGTCTGCCCGATCGGGGCCATAAATAAGGGAGTCAGCGCCCCGATAAGGCCACTATAAAACCTCAACTCAAGTGGCAGCGTGGCTCAGTCGATTTTTAGACGATCAACAATGAAATACTTTGCCATTTGCGCCCTGCTCATCCTTCCGCTGGTCAGCGGAGGGTATGTGCCCCAGCCCAGGCACTTTGTGACCTACGAGATTCAGCCAGCCCATCAGCATTTGCCCCATATGGAAGGTAAGGCCAACAAGTTTCTGGGATTAAAACAAAGAAAATAAAATGACTAATGACTAAGAACAATTCAAAGGAATTTATTATTGAGCTATCAGAGTTAATAGCCACAAAGAAAGTGATTCATCAAATTGGTGTATATTTTTTCAAATAATAAATACAAGTTTAATGTGAAATAATAAATTATAAACCTGGTTTTATAATGTGGAATAAAATAAATAAATATTAATGAACATTAATTATTTTTTGAAAAGCAAACCCATCATAATAAATAACTCTTCATCGACAAATTGTATACTAATTAATTAAGCAACAAATTAACTATTTAAGTATATTTTATACCTTTTAGAAATTGCCAGAAAAATGCAGGCCATGCTCCAGCACATGATCCCGGACATGTCCGTCCTGGCCGATGCCATCAATGTTCCCGATATGTCCGTCCAGGCCGATGCTGGCGTTCTGCCCGATATGTCGGTGGCCACCGATGCCGATAACACTCCCATTAGGCGTGCTGCCTGGCTCAAGGCTGCTCCCATTGCCAAGGCCGTTGCTCCCAAGTTGTTTGTGATCCCCGATATGTCTATGCTGGAGGATGCTGGCCTGATTCCAGACATCTCGGTGGCCACCGATGCTGATGAGACCCCCAAGCGTGGCTCCTTTGCCCTGAAGAAGCCCCTGCTGGCCAAGGTTGCCGGAGGTATCCCCAGCGTTGATGCTGATCTGATCCCTGACATCTCGGTGGCCTCCGATGCGGATGAGGTTTCTGGAGCTAAGCCCCAAGTTAGTGCCGATGCCGACCTGATTCCTGACATCTCGGTGGCCTCCGATGCTGACGAGACCCCCAAGAAGCTCATTCCTGGTCTGAAGACTTTTCCCCAGTTGGCCAAGGTTTCTGGAGCTGAGCCTGTGGAGCCCCAAGTTAGTGCCGATGCCGACCTGATCCCTGACATCTCTGTGGCCTCCGATGCTGATGAGACCCCCAAGAAGCCTATCGCTGGTCTGAAGGCTCTGCCCAAGTTGTTCAAGGTTTCCGGAGCCGAGCCACAAGTCAGTGCCGATGCCGACCTGATCCCTGACATCTCTGTGGCCTCCGATGCTGATGAGACCCCCAAGAAGGTCATTCCTGGTCTGAAGGCTCTGCCCAAGTTGTTCAAGGTTTCCGGAGCTGAGCCTGTGGAGCCCCAAGTTAGTGCCGATGCCGATCTGATCCCCGATATTTCCGTGGCCAGCGATGCCGATTTCGATCCCAAGAAGACCCTGGCGGCCCTTTTGGCCAAGCTCCACTAAACTGACTCCTGAAACTATCAGCGAAACCTGATTAAATCGGAAACGGTTGTGTGTTTTTGTATTTTTACGTTATTATATGATTGTCATTAATCAATAATTTTTCGAGGAGAACGAAGAGCAGCTGGTTTTATTTTGGTTTTTCAGAGTTATCAGCGATGCCTTGAAGTGGTCTGATTGGTTTGATTTAATAGAAATTTCCTATCGCATGAGTGGTTGTCTTTTTGTGGGATCAATAATAATCGCAACTGGGTGAACGTCATCAATGGAATTGGTTTTATGTAAAAAAAAACAAGAAAGAAAGCTAACTTTGGCCAGCCAAAGTTTGTATTCCCTTGCAGGTAACAATTAAAATATATCATAACTAAGCCAAAAATGCATTAATTTCAATTCGGAAAGCAGTTTTGTGTTAGTTTTTATTAATTTAAAAAAACTGCATACCAAATTTAAAATTTTAAGAAATCAAAATTTTAGGCCATTTTTGCTAATTTTAATGATGTAACCCCTTATCAAATTTCGCAAAAATGGCCAAAAAATCGATTTCTTCCGGACATGTCTAGAAAGATTCGCATGTTAATGCTGATCAAGAATATATATGGTTTATGGGGTCGGAAATGATTCCTTGACTTAGAAAAATATTATTTTGTATTATAAAATCTGATTTTTTATAATAAAAAACTTCTTGATTTTTTTTTAAATTTAAAATAGCATAACTCGGCCAAAAGAGCATTAATTTTAAATCGGAAAACTGTTCTGTGCAAGATTTTCTACAGTTAATAAATCTGCATACTTTATTTAAAAATTTTGAAAATTCAATTTTTTATCAAAATCAAAAATTTTAATGATGTAACCCCTTATAAAATTTTGCAAAAATGGCCAAAAAATCGATTTCTTCCAGACTTATCTAGAAAGATTCCCCTGTTGATGCTGATCAAGAATATATATACTTTATAGGGTCGGAAACGTCTCCTTCACTACGTTGCAAATTTCTGACTGAAATTATAATACCCTGCAAGGGTATAAAAATTGAAAGAACTGCAATTATATATAATTAATTTTTTAGGAATAAGTAATATAATGTGATTAACTTGAAAAGTAAGCCAATGTATAAATATATTCAAATTATGTATTGCTATAATACAAACAAATTTGGACATAATTTTATTGTTTTTTTTATTTATTGTTCATAAATTTGTCTTGTATATGATTGAGTACGCTTGTGTTTTATTTCTTATATTATCGATATTAATATCGATTATACATTTCAGTTACTTTTTGAATTTCATTAAATATAAACATTCATCTTGTGTTAGTCCTTTCGTTGCCATTCTGCAGTAAGTAATTTATATATGAAACTGTCTGAACTTGGCCTCTGCCATATCTCCAAGCTAGAGATACAACAAAAAAAGCCCGGTCTTAATCCAAGTCCAGGCTTTGCATGTTGGCCAAGAAAAAAAACTGATTAGTTTTGGCCCTGGACTAACCTCGCAGCAACTAGCAAAAATAGCAAATAAAATTAGTTTTTCGCTGCGACTGATGGCTGAGGGAGGCGGGTTTTGGGGCATTGTATCGCTGGCTATTTATAAAAAGGAATTAACGGCACAAACCGGACCCACACACAAAAGTGGCCCGAATGTGATCCCGATGTGGCACATGGCCATAAACAACGCCGGGATGGGGGTGCAGAGGTCGTGCAGAGAGTGGTGGTGGGTCAGCGATGCCATAGAAATTAGTAAGAAATATATTTAATTTATGTATTTATATATTTATTATAAATTGTTTAATTTTTAAGAAAAATATTGTGTTTAATATATTTTTTTAAATTTAAGAAAACTTTTTTCTAGCTTTTTCAGTGATTAAAAATAAAATTAATCATAAATTATAATTATAAATATTTTTTATATATTTAAAATCGAACTCCAAACTTCCTAAATATATTTTAGAATATTTAAATATATTTTCTTACTAAAATAATTCAGTTTCCGGCATCTCTGCTTTTTGTGACTGGAGTTTTTGGGACCACGTTGCCGCTGCCGTTGTGATTTTCACACAAAAGCGCTAAAGCGGCTACTAAATTACGTGCTCATGTGTTCTAGTTCGAGCAACTCCCTCCTCCACAGGGGCGACTCTGCATCGAGAGCAAAATCGCATTTGGAGCCGCTAATGAACCGCAGTGGTCCCGACCAGGAGGCGTCCATCGGCGGTGGCTGGTGGCTCCAGTACTTCAACATATATATCTATGTGCATATAGTGCTTTTGGGGTTCAGTTTCTGGTTTTTGTTTTCGGTTTTTTTTTTTTGCTTTTACCTTTTGCCGCATATTCAAACTTAACGAGAAAGAAGACTGCTGATAACGACTCAAAAATACCTGGGTTATTAAAAAATAACAAAGAAATTTTCGGTTGAACACGAAATTCAACTGAGTTTTTCCCCGATTTCAGAAGTTTTTATGTATTAAAAATATGTATTGGATTTTTGATGATACAAATGGAAATTTCTTGTTATTTTAATGAATATCCTAAATCTATTTAATATTCCAAGATTTATTATATTTTAATATTAAAATATATATGTTAATCATGAAACCCTTAACCATAGTTTAAGATAAATCAAAAAAATCTACCTTACATTCTGGCTATATTACCCCAGAGCTACCCAAATACCTTGTTTAAAAATACCGTTTAAAAGTGTAACAATGCTGTTAACTATTGTGGGCAGGCCGGCGGATTGAATTGCATTGCCTGGGCGGTGAGGGAGGTGGAAATCAGGGGGAGAAACTGCAACAATTGCCGCTTGATTAAGGTGAGTTACGTATGCATCTACGTTTGTGTGCGGGAGTTGAAAGGACGCTGCCGAAAATGTTCAATCAACTTTCAAGTCTCTTCTGACAAAAATAGGTTTATATCTTTAATTTAAACGAAAAAGTTCGCTAGCAATTGAATTATATAATATTTTTATTCAAAAATATAAAGTCTAAATTTCAACTATAGCAAATCTTTCTTCACAGAGCCGAAAACTGTTATCAATTACTTTTTTGGCAATTCGATATATTGTGTCAACTTTATCTGTGTCAGAAATGAAAATCGATCTTCCAGGTCCATTATGAAATTCTTCCAGTGTCATTTTCTCAAAGTCAATGCTACTCAGCATAAGAGAAATTTTCTCCAATGCCGGAAAAGATTTTTCATTTTTGTTTTTGGCTTTGCTATTCTCACGCAACGAAAAAACAAATCCCTCTTCTTCTAAACAATTTTGTTGCATCCACATCTCTACAAGGCCAAAGCGCTTAGATTCATCCATTTCACTTGTTTGCTGGAAATATTCCATAAAGCAGTCGATGCCCAGTTTGGCGGATTCCTGAAGGTCCATAGCGTCATCCTTTTTCAAAATCTGTAGGATGAGTTATTTTATTTAAGAGTTTTTTTTTGGTTGGTAATGAAAGCCACTTACCGAAATTATCCAATTCATTAGGGACTCATTATTCACCTGATAGGATACTTCATAAATCTGAATTAATTTTTTTTCGTTTATTCCACTAATAAAACAAGTTTCAACAATTATTTCCGGGCAAACATTTTCCACTTCAGCTGCAAGCCACATATTTGCACATTTCATGAGAGATAGCAAATGATCCAGTTCTACGCTTTTCAAAAATTCCTTGTCCATGGTGTAAATGTAATTAAGAAATATTTCAAAAACTTCTGGCGTTGTGCCCTCCAAAACCACATTTCCTGTCTCCAATCCATCCTTTTGAAACAATTTCTCAAAGAACTCCGAGGCGCAGGCTAGGATTATCTTGTGACACTTGAAACAGGTGTTTTCCACACGAATGCAAATATCGGAAAATAGGCCTGATTTCAGCAGGTCGGCTCCTTTTTTTGTCCTGCAAAAAATAAAACAGAAAATTAGCTATTATTTGAACTTCGTTAATATATTTTTGGGATTCACCAGGGTGTTGTTTCCATTTTTGAGAGTTCGACAATCTGTTCGCCTCAACTGATATTGGGATACTGGCTAGGAAACTTGTTGGAATCGAAGGTAAATACACTTCATAAAAAGCTTTATCACTATTATAAAAACTGAGCTCATCGGTTCAGAGGCGTCTTCAGAAATGGCAGTGTATTTGCAAATGTTTCAAATAGCTATAAATTAGGAAATATTTGGAAAAGGGAAATTGCCTTTGGTTAAAAATATTTAAGATATATTTTTAAGGGTATATCTAGAAGGTGCCCCCCTTCTCCGAAATCTGGCTACGCCCTTGGCTTTTTAGAGGAAATACAAAGAACGGTTTATATAACATTTTTATTAAGTTATTAAAACGAACATTTCCGGTTGCTTGATAAGAATATTTGTGGCTACAATCTTTCACAATCAATGCAATTGAGGAAAGGTAAGACCAACACTTAGCTCTAAAGAAATTTATTCTTATGTAAACTTTATACATATTATTTATTAAATTATTGTATGAAAAAAAATCATCTAATTATTCTAATTATTATTATTATTATAACAACGTAAAGTATTTGATATTACACTGGGGATTATGAAGCTCTGTTCTTGGATCAACAACAATATCTACCCTTTTTCTGTTAAAACTTCTACTCATTTACTCTGCGAAGAGGGCAAAGTTTCAGCCATTGCGTTGCGGCTTTGCAGCTGTCGCAGCTGATGTGCTTCCGCCACGCCCCCCTCTCAGAAACACCGCCCCTGTTCTGGCCTTTGGCTGCACTTATTACAAAACTTTAAACTTTCTTCCCGCTTTGCATTTTCATTTATTTCGCCGGCTTTCATTCACTTTCGGCTTTGTTGTTGCTGCTGCCAGAGCATATCACTTCACTCCCGAAGAAATTTCATTTCGCTTCCTTCCGTGCTTTTATTCAGGCACTTGAAATAAAAGTTTAAAATATTATTAAAAATAAAAGAAATACTTACATTTTAAAAATTGTAATATCTTAATCTAGCTTGAATCTAAAATATAAGAAATATATTTTTAAAAGAATATTGCTAAGCGTTTTCTTTAAGTAGCTTGTATCAATTTTCTTCAAAGGAAAATTTTAAATATTTCCTTATATAAAAAGTAAAATATAAAATAAATGCTGTTCTTATAATTTTCTTTATAAAGAAATATTTAAATGTATATATTTTTTGTAGTGCCTTTTGACTTGCTTTCTACTGCAAACTTTTGGCTGGCTTTTGCCTTTTGATTTCAATACTGCATTTTGCATTTGAACTTTGTTCTTCGTTTTTGGAGCAAAACTTTTGCTTTCAGCCGGACATGAGCTTAAATATATATTTCTTCAAGAATCAAATATATATATAAAAGGGAGAGGGCGAGTCCAAAATCAATATATTATCGAAATTGAGTCAAAGTTTAAGTTCAACAAAATATATAAAATGAAACTTGCGATTTATTTTAATCAGTTTTTCTTCGACTTTCTGTGGGCAAACTTTTTTAATATTACAAAAAGTTCTTAAGAGTCTGGCGTTTTGTTTAGAGAAAAAAAAGGATCCCCTGGGGAGGAGCATAGAAAGGGGTCAGTTCGTTGGCTAACCTTTTGCTAATGACTTCCTTGTCGTCGCTGTGGCCTCGCCAATAAGATAAGCCCAAAGTGCAATACCAACGGCCAGCGCAACGGGCAACTGGCAAGACAAGCCACCAAGAACTAACAACATTGGCAACTTGCAACCAGCAACTAGCAACTTGCAACAACAGCAAACACTTTAAGAATGTTTAGCCAACACGCGATGACAACAGAACTTCAAACTTTAAAAAACAGCCGAGGAATATGACTTTGGGAAACCGAAGTTTGTATACACTTATGTTTTAAATTAATTAAACTAAGTAAAAAATAAGAAAGGAACATAACTTTGGCACGCTGAAGTTTGTATATCCTTGGGGCTTGCAAATAATTTATTAATAAGGGTATACAAATATAATACCTAGACCAAAAATGCTTTAAACTATTATTTTATAACCCTCAAAGGTGTATACAAATTTAAATATTTAACCTTAGTTTTTATACCCTTGCAGGGTATTATAATTTCAGTCAGAAGTTTGCAACGCAGTGATGGAGACCTTTCCCACCCTATAAAGTAATTTTATATAATTTTAGGATTGTCAGAGATGAAGCTGGAGGAGCGAGCAGATGGCTGGCCAGACCTCAACCGGATGGCAGTAGAGGACGGTGATCGGATCTTGGCTCCGGGCTATATGAAAGCCTGCAGAAGGCGTAAATAATTAAAATATTTATAAATACAATTTAAATATGTAAATGTAATTGATGGAACACACAAATATGAATCCATAAAAGATGGTGAATTCAATGTGCAATTTTTTGGTGAAGGCGGCATTTATTTGGGATCGTTTGGGGAAAAATCTAATTATTTTGAAAGCCAAATCTAAATTTTTAAATTTTTTTTCTGAATTTTAAACATTTTTTTGGGATGTCTTACAATTTTTCTAAATTAAATTTTTTTTTCTAAATATTTAAAACTTTTCTGAATTCTTAAAATTTTGCCTGAATTTTTAAAATTTTTTCAGATTTTCAGATTTTTTATATATTTTTTAGATTTTTTTTTAGAATTTGTTACATTTTTTTAAATGTAACTGCCAAATTTGAATTTGAATTTAACTGTCAAATTTGAATTTAACGATGATCAGTTTCAGTGTGCCCAGGTGCAGTTGTAAAATAACACCTAAATATAGATTCAAAAGGTTTGAGTCTCCGCTAACCTGCGCCGGCTCATAAATGGTTTGAAAATCGGACTTTTTATAACAGTTTATACCAGTTTTCAGTCGCTTGCTGCTGATTTCTGTTCGCCTGGTACCCCAATTTGGGAAACGGGCAATTTGCATTGAAATGTTCGGAAATTTGGATGGGCTGCTGTAGGGATGTTGTTGTAAAAAGGTTGCTGTTGCCATAAGCTGTTGTTGTCGGCAACAAATAAGTATAAATGCATAAAATGAAATATAACAGTTTATACCAATTATTATTTTTGCCCAAATGTTTTTATAACAGTTTATACCAGTTTTCAGTTGCTTGCTGCTGGTTTCTGTTCGCCTGTTACCCCAGTTTGGCAACGGCCAAATTGGATGGAAATTTTTGCTCACTTGCATGAGTGATGCTCATCTGCATCATAAAGTCCGGCTTAATGTCAGTGATGCGCATGTGCGTCAGTGATGCTCATCTAGCAATTTTTTTGCATTATTGGTAGAAAATTGCATCTCACTAGCTGCCAGTGATGAGCATCACTGATGGAAGTGAGCATCACTGATGGAAGTGAGCATCACTGATGGAAGTGAGCATCACTGATGGAAGTGAGCATCACTGATGGAAGTGAGCATCACTGATGGAAGTGAGCATCACTGATGGAAGTGAGCATCACTGATGGAAGTGAGCATCATCTGCATCAGTGATGCTCATCTGCTCATTTAGCTATGTTGCATTATTGGGACAAAATTGCATCTCACTTAACGCCAGTGATGCTCATTTAGCTATGTTGCATTATTGGGACAAAATTGCATATTACTTAATGCCAGTGATGCTCATTTAGCTATGTTGCATTATTGGGACAAAATTGCATCTTACTAATGCCAGTGATGCTCATTTAGCTATGTTGCATTATTGGGACAAAATGGCAGTGATGCTCATTTAGCTATGTTGCATTATTGGGACAAAATTGCATCTCACTTAACGCCAGTGATGCTCATTTAGTTATGTTGCATTATTGGGACAAAATTGCATCTTACTTAATGCCAGTGATGCTCATTTAGCTATGTTGCATTATTGGGACAAAATTGCATCTTACTTAATGCCAGTGATGCTCATTTAGCTATGTTGCATTATTGGGACAAAATGGCATCTCACTTGCATTAGAGATGCTCACCTAGCAGTATTGCAATATTGGCTAAAAATGGCATGTCTGCTTAAATGATGGCAAAAACGTAACGTTTTTTCAAATTTAAATTCAAATGTGTCGCTTAAATTAATGTTGAAAATCTATCTAGAGGACTGTTTAAGCACAAATTGGAATTCAAATTCAACTGTTCAATATATGTATTTCATTGTTTTTAATTATATAAACTAAAGTAAAATAAAATAATATTATAATAAAATAAAAAGTCATTTTATTATTCTCTTTTAGAAAAACTTAAATAATCCATAAAAAAGGTAAGAAGCAAACAGAGGTGAGTAAAAATTCAAATTTCGCGCCGTTAAGTCTGGCAAATCATACTGAGTTTTCTAAAAACCAAGGCGCATAAGCGTCATCGGTGATAAGACAGACATTTTAATTAGACTTGCCGCCCGCAGATGTTGCCGATTGTTGTCGCTGCTGATTGAGCTGTTCTTTGTAGAACGAGCTTTGCACAATTCATCATCATCATCATGATGATCATGGCCGGCCGCGTTGATATGAATCAAGAGCAGCTATTTATTCAGGGGGGACACAGAAAACAGAGACCCAGAGAAGGGATAGAAGGTAAGATACCCTAGAAAGTCGTGCCATTTACAAAGTTCCCTTTTTAGCAAGACTTCCGGCATAAACAGGAAATTAAAGTATAGTTAAAGTTTAAGTACATTCCAGAAATGCACTCGAATGAATATGCCCCGTCACTGAGTAATGAGTATACCCCTGAATTGTTATCAAAGCCACTTGAGCCAATATTTCGCTCGGCAAATATACTACTACTACTACTACTAGCTCACACGAGTTGGCGGGTTTAATACCTTCGGTAACCTGGCGCACGAACCCATTCATTCGTTCAAAGGCAGCGGAGGAGCACAAACTCCACCAGCGAGAGAGAGAGTCAACATGGGAGAAGTGCCAGAGATCACGGACCTCCAGCAGGTGATCGAGCCCCATCTGCCAGAGGGCTCCACGCTGGAGTCCTACAAGAGTCGCTACCTGACCAAACCGGGCGACAACTATGGCAGCGTCATGCTGGCCGTGCAGGCCCACATCCGCAACGCTGATGGCTCTGTGCGGGATCTGCCGCTGATTGCCAAGCTGCCGCCGCTGACCAACGATCTTTACTGGCAGATCTTCCAGCCGGAGCGTACCTGCATCACGGAGAATGCGGTCTATCAGTATTTGTCGCCGGAGCTGGACAAGCTGCAGCTGGAGGCGGGAATTCTGCCCGCCGAGCTCTTTGATGGCTTTCCCCGCTACTACGGTTCCCGCATCTCGCTGGATTCTAAAGCTGCAAAGGTGGATAGGGATGCCGTGCTGGTCCAGGAGAATGTCACGGTGCGGGGTTATCAGCCTGGGAATAGGCACAAGGCCTATGATTTGGCCCACACCGTGCTCATCCTGAATTATTTGGCCCGCTATCATGCCCTGCCCATTGCCCTGCGTTTGAAGAAACCCGAAGTCTATGAGAAATATGTGCGTCCCTTTTTCCTAAAGTTCAACATGAACGGCAACATTGATCCGGAGCAGAAAAAGCAGATGGACGAGGAGCTGATTAAGGACATTCGGGCTGTGACCAGTGATGAGCGGGATGTGGAGCGGGTCAAGGAGCTGCAGGAAGCATTCGATGCCTTTCAGGCAGACAAGGATCCGGAGGATGGTCCCTTCACCAGCCTGGTGCATGGGGATTTGTGGATCAACAACATGATGGTGAAATACGGTAGGAAAAGGAGCTATCTCTTGGAGGATTAGAGTATTCATCTGGAATTTCTTACAGACGAGGAGGGCACACCCACTAAATTGAAAATAGTGGACTTCCAAGTAGCTCAGTATGGTTCCCTGGTGCACGACATCATCTTCCTGCTGTTCTCGAGTGTGGATGTCCAGGTCTTGGAGGACAACTACTACAACTTCCTGAGCATATACTACAAGGCCTTTATCCAGAGCCTGAAGAGCGTAAATGTGGACACCAGTGGCTACTCCTACGAGAAGTAAGTCTAATATCCCACCTAAAAAAGAGAGTTTTCTCATTGATTTTGCTTTTAGATTCCTTGAAGAAGTCCAGCGTGTGGCTTACCTCCAGCTGCCCCATGCCATTTTCATGATGAAGGTCATCCTGGCCGACAACAGCACCATTCCCGATGACTACAAAGACATGGACTTTTCCGTGCTGAGCAAGAATACAGGCATCAAAACAATTGTTACGAAATTCGAGGCTATTCTGCGGCTGGGCAAAAAGTTTAACATATTTTTTTAATAATGCTAATTCCGCTTTGTCATTATCACGACAGAAATAAAAACTTGAACCCAGAACACGCCCCTCTCTGTCCGTCTTAACACTTCCTTATCAGCCTTATCAGCCACCTAATCAGCGCCTTGTTTGCACTCTCACTACACACGACTTGTAGTTAAACTCTCGGCAAGATTGTGGTCACAAGTGCTGCTAGCATGGAGCCGGAGACACAGAGTTTGCCGGCTATAAAAAATCTCAATCAGGTGATTGAACCTTACTTGGGAGGAGCCAAACTCCTGGGCTATCAGGCCAAAAGCCTGACTCAGCCGGGGGACAACTATGGCAGCATTCTCCTGGCCATCCAAGCCCAGTTGAAGAGCTCCCAGGCAGCAGAACCCTTTGAGCAGCAACTGGTGGCCAAGGTTCCTCCCACCGATCCCAAATACTGGCAGTTCTTTCAACCCGAAAGAACCTGCCTCACGGAGAACGCTGTCTACCAGGTCTTGGCCCCGGCTCTGGTGGCTCTGCAAGAGGAAGCTGGCATCCCAGAGGAGAGCCACTTTGATGGCTTCCCTCGCTACTTTGGCTCACGCATTTCCCTTAATCCAGGCTCTAAGACAGTAGATCAAGATGCCGTCTTGGTGCTGGAGAATCTACGGTTTAGTGGCTTTGTTTCCGGCCAGAGACTGCAGCCATATGACCTACCTCATACTCTGTTGGCCCTCCGATACCTGGCCGAGTTCCATGCTCTTCCCGTGGGACTAAGACTGCTGAAGCCGCAGGTGTTCAGAGAGCAAGTGCGACCCTTCTTCGACAAGTTTGACTGGCATGGTGCTGCACCCGAGTGGAAGGCCATCATGAAGGCCGAGACCCTGGAGGACATTCGACGAGCCACCGACAATGATGAGGAGCTGGTGGCCCGCGTAAAGGAGCTGTCGGACAAGTTCTTTGAGTTTTTGGCCGCAGAGCCGGACAGACCCGATGGACCTTTTGCTAGTATCATTCACTGTGACTATTGGATCAATAACTTGATGGTGAAGTATGGTAATAATATTAAAATTCTTTCGATTTTCATAATAAACTAAACCTATTCCATCAGAAATTTCCATCACAATCTGTAAATCACAAGCAATAATAATATTTCTCTCGATAAGAATTGACTTTGATAAAGACCTTTTGCTATCTCTACTTTTTTAGAACCCTCGGGAACGCCCTCTCGGCTGAAAATAATCGACTTCCAGACGGCCCAGTTCGATTCCGTGGTTCATGACATAATCGCCTTCCTGCTATCAAGCGTTGATACCGCTATCTTGGAGCTACATTTCGAACACATGTTGGAGTCCTACTATGAGGCCTTTGTGTCTTGTTTGCGCCGTGTAGGAGCTGATACGAACAGCTACAGCTTGGCGGCGTAAGATAAGGTGTTAATGAAATCTGAAGACTCTTTTGGCTAATTATTATCGCTGCTTCACAGATTCCGGGCGGAAGTAAAGCGAGTGGCATACATCCAGGTGCCCCATGCCATTTTCATGACGAGATTTATACTGGCGGATGGCGGGGATTCAGCCTCAACCTCCTCTTCGGATAAGGATCTTGGCGATGTTTTGAAGAATGCAGGCTCGGAGCGTATTGGCAGAAAACTGAAAGAGATTTTGAGTTTGGCTAAAAAGTTTGATATATTGTACTAATTTTGTTTATAATTTTATTATCTGAAAACAAAAACTCTAATAAAAACTAATGAGATTTTAATGGCTAATTGTTTTATTATTCTCTGGGCTGGGAAATCAAGCAATTGCTGGCCATCAGTCTGGGGCAACATGCGAGGCAACTGGCGAACGTTGGTCTCTATAGCGACCTGTCTGCTCCTGCTAGAACTCAGCGGTATAGGCAGCAAGGAGGTGGGTTTGCTAAAGGCTATATATCTCTATAGTTATTCCTAAACCTTCCCCCCATCAGAGCTGCTACTACATATTCTTCACCCATTCCAACTGGACGGATGCCCGACCGAGGTTCATTGTAAACATGACGTTTTCCAATCAAACCGGCATTGGCTCTGTGACCACCATCAACGAGGAGATAGCCTCGCCTGTGTCCAGTATTCTAATCCTCCAGCATTCGGCCAAGGAGAAACCGCGCACTATTTACAATGCCACCATGAAGCTGTGCGATCTGCAGAATGTTTTCAACTCGGTGCCGCTCTTCAAGCCCGTCAAGGATAATATGCTCAAGCAGAGCAACTACTCCCTGAGCTGTCCCTTGGTCCCAGGCACCTACAGCATGGGCAACATGAAGGTCAGCCCCAAGAATCCGCTGCTGAGTCTTCTCTATCAGCCCAAGCACACGTTTTCTGTCAAGGGTGGTCTCTTTGAGGAGCTGGGCTCCAGGGGCCGCCTAAGGCCTTTGTCCACGTATTTTATGGCTGGGAAGGTGGTCAAGAGGAGCTGTGGGGCCAATGAATGAATAAAGCTGGGATATTTGTTTGAAATATATCTGAAAAAGTAGCTTTAAAGAGTTTGATTTGGTTTGGGAAAGCCTGAAAATATGTTATTACCTTTTGTTTGAAGGGAAAAGTATGCTAAAGGCAGTGGGAATTTGGGTGTACTTTGGGAGTAACATAAGTAAAATACTTGTTTAAAGCTTTTGATTATTTAAAATGTAGAAATTCTTTGTAGAAAATTAATCAGTAAATATTGTTAAGTAAGAAAATGTCTATTTATTGAAGAATTTTAACTGGCTGGCTCAAAAATAATGAATTATAAGTGCATTTTATTTTTTTGTTCAAAAAATAAATATTTATAATTAAAATATACAATATATTACTTAATTTTTATCATTATAAACAATATAAAAATCTGAAAAATAAAAAATAATGTCGTAAATGGATACAATATCCAACAAAGATTCACCTGATATTATCCTTTTTGGTTCTAAGTTGTTTTTCACTGAATGATTTTCTTATTTTATTATCATGATATTAGGTTTCTGCTTTTAATAAATAAGTTCTTCCATAAAAACCACTTCATTTCTGACTTAAATATTTTTAAAATATTATTAAACATAAAATTAATTAATTTAAGTACAAGCTAGCAAAGGGTTAGCTAGTTCTTAGCTCCCTGATTCTTTACCCAAAATTAATTATATTTATCGATCCCTCAAGGCTAGCCCAGTCAATATGGAGCAGCTTCTGGCTGGGCTCTTCTAGGTCTTCCCAAATAATTTTTTCGGTCTAGCTAATGAGCAGCGCATGAACCATTTATGGCACTCCCTGGCAGAGTGAATGAACCCAAAGGAACAAAGAGAATAATATATATATAATATATGGGTTAAAATCAGTTCATTTAAATTATATGAAAAAATAAATATGAAAGAAAATGCTTCGTTACTGGAGGGTGATGAGGCAGCCAACCTTGATATCATTTTTAAGCTGGGTAAACAACTCCCAATAAAAAAATATACAATGCCCAGCTTATCGAAAGGCCCTTATCAAGAATACAAAATAAAAAAATAAAACAAAGTCTTCCCTTTTGTTTGTAGAGTGGCTCTGGCACCACCACTATCTCATTTGTCAATTAACAGATAGCACTAGAAACATAATCAAAGTTTTTTTTTTGTTTCGGCAATTAATAATAATTACAAATTAAAATAATGCGACTCGGCAGAAAAAACGACCTTTGGCAGAGTCCAAAACCGTCATTGGTTTGGCGGTGATTACCTCAGGGATCGCCAGTCGGAGGACTGAACTCGCGGCTGCAGATATCAACAAAAGCCAAAACGGAGGAGATCACTTGGCAGACGCGTGTGGCGGCGATGACGCAAATATTTTTGCGACTCGCGTGTGCCAAGACAAAGATCTCCTGAGGGAGGAGAGGGAAAGCAACCAAGAAATCAGTGCCATAAATTAGGGAAAAAAGATCTTTGGCCGCTCTAGGAAATAAGCTCGAAGAAATTCGTGTGATTCAGTTCCAGAATACATTTTTTCTTACTATATAGTAAAGTTCTTTAGATTATTTTAAGAGCCGCCCCCATCACGTTTAAAATACTGGCCATGGCGTGAGCAGTGGGAAATTAGATAAATAGGCCAGATAAAAATTAAAAAAAAAAAGACAGCACTCGCCGAGTGTCTGGGCCAGACCCCACCCGGTCATATCGACACGCGCCAAAAAGATAAAGGTGATTCCGCCTAAACACCTCTCCAAATCCAACCCAATTCCAGGCTACGTGACCATTTCACTTTTTCTTTTTTTCTGGACATCAGTCACAGGACCTGACACTGGTCACCGCTGATATCTGTGGCATTTTGACAGGTTTTATAATCGCTTCCCTAGTGCTTGCCATATATTTTCGATTCGAGCCATCAATTATGACTTGCCGCGGCTATAACTGGAGCCGTAAAGCGTAATCTCAACAGCCAGTTGGTTTGGCCAATTGAAAACACACATAAAAGTATAAACAATGCCCCCAGCAACGATCCGTTCGATCCATAAACAGATTCAGGCTCTGTTTTTTGCTGACTCTTTTTATTGCCGCTGCCGGTGCCGGTGTGCCTGTGACGTAGTCGCCCCCAAGTGGCATTACGTGTATGCCATAATGTCCAACATTGTGGCTGTAAATCTGGCGTTATCAGTAGTTCAGTTGAGTTCACCTCCCGCGACGGGTTTCTTGACCCACTTTCGGCGCCATGTAAAGCTAGATTTCCAACTGATTGGCGATTCGCGATCGCAGTGTTTGGGCTGCTCAGAAATAAAATATTATGGGGAAATATGGTTCTTTTTGGTAAATAAATATATAATATAAATATTAACTTTTAAATATTAAACTCTTAAATATTAATATTTATTATTTATAAGAAGAAAATCAATATCAGTCAACAAAATAAATGTAACTGTTATAATTCCCAACTAGTTTTCGATTGGTAAGATCTAATATAGAACTTTGAATTAAATTAACAATTTTAACTACCACTTATTACAAATAAATAATAATTATTATTATTAAATATTAAAAAACAACAAAGTATACATATTCTATTTTTTAGTTTTAGTTTTTAATCGATATTATTATTTAAAAATATTTTAGATAAAATCAAAAAATTTAAACATTTCATAACTCAGTAAAAAAAACCTTAATTTTAATTTGGTTTGCTTTTCTAAGCTAGTTTTTTATAGCTTAACAAATCTGCATACTAAATTTCATTTTTCAAAAAATCAAATTTTTGGTCAAAATTTGAAAAAAATCATGATGTAACCCCTTATAAAATTTTGAAAAAATGGCCCAAAAATTAATTTTCCCCGGAGATGGCCAGAAAGATGCGCCTGTTAATGCTGATCAAGAATATATATGGTTTATGGGGTTGGATATGCCTAATTTAGTTAATAAAATCAAAATACCGAAAATATTTCAATTTTTATAAGATTTCATATTTAAATATTTATGGTAAACCTTTCTGAGGCTCCACTGTAGTACCCTCCCAAGATCGGGGCATTCGCAATCACGTTCAGAGGCCGTGGCCGTGCTCTCTGTTCTTATATAGAATATTTATAATTATTTGGTTAAACATTCGCCGGCCTAGGCGTTTGGGTGGAATGTTTCCTGGGCCCACATATAGCGCCACATTGATTACATCAATTAAGTTTTAAAAGTAATTCCCCAGCTGTTATTTTTTATTCCATGCGAAATGATTTATGGCCCTATGATAACCGAAGCGGAGGAGCCATAGCCATCACTCCGCCATTCTGTTGACCGAGTTAAACCGAGCAGATAATGGTCAGACTTTTGCAGGCGGAAGGCCATATAATGGTGCCCTGTGTCGGTGTCGGTGTCTGCCTTATCAGGCCAGCTCTCGGCCGGACTTTAAACGCCGCTCGTCTAAACTGTTTTATTCAAATTATGTGCTAATGTCCGTGGTCGCTTTTTGGCCTCTTTTATCAGTTTTGTGCAAATTAGATTTGCTGGTTGCATAATTTGCTCTACTTGATTATATATGTATAAGCTATAGGTAAGCGGATATTCTTGAGCTTAAACAGTGCAAAATGCAACTATTTTTAGATCTCCAGTTATCGTTGAGTGTTATTGAGTTGATTCACCGATAAGATTGTGAGTTCTTTACCTGGAAAAACAACATTTCTTTAGCAACTTCATGAAGCTTATCATTTCATATTATGCAAATCTGGTAGGCAGCATAACTGGATCCACCTGCATTGTAAGACACTGGTGTTGACATCTCCGAACTCGTTTCATGCATACCAATTTAAACCTGCTTCACACTCATTAATGATCTGGTCTATGGTGCGGAACTCTCGATCTCGAGTTCTACGAATCTTGATTATCATTGTTTATGTGTTTTATTTAATATCTATGAGAAAAACTAGTTTGGGCGTAGGAATGCCTTCCACCAACATCTGGCGGGGTTATCTTTGGAGCATAGTTAAGCCCTGGGCCCTTGCAGCGGATTATCAGTACTTCGCCCAGCTGAGTGCATTCAGCCTTGTTTTTTTTCTCATTTGTTGCTTTTTTTTTTGTTTTTAGCAAACCGGACAAACCGTTTCGCCTTATCTTTTGCCAGCTCTCGACCCCATTGCACTTGCGTGTACCGTAATCCGTAATCCGCCACAAACAAGCTGCACCTCGGAATGTCAACATAGTCATTTCCAGTCCAAGTTCCCAGTCCCCAGTCCCATAACCATTAACTTTTCTATACTGCAATCTGAACAGATATAAAAGTGCTATAAACTGAAGAATAATAGTAATTTAAGGATTTAGTTTTTGGAATTATTTTGGATTTCAACAGTCTTGTAAGCTATCTTTTAGATACAAAATAATATCAAAGTTTACCTTAAGTAAAGTTTAATTTATAAAAGGCATATCCAACTGCACAAAGTCCATGGTCGCCACTTGGGTCAATCGATACCCACTCCCTCTGCCTCATCAGCTGACTGTATGCATCATCATCAATGGAAAACTTTCCTCTCCACAAGCCATATCTTACAAAGAGGCCTATATGTAGCACCCAGCATATATGTTACATATATTCTCCCCGCACGCATTAATCTTGGAAAACTTTCAGTGTCAGCCAAAGGGGACAAGGAACGGCGTCTGCTGGCGGAAAAGTTTCCATTAAAAACAAGGTCTTGCTTCAGGTCGCCAACGCCGCACTTATTTACAAAACAAAACGTTCTATATTTTAAAATTCTGCTGCAGCGAGTAATAGTTGTTTTGAAAGCTCGCCAAAAAAAAAAAAAACAACTAAAAGAGAGAGAGAAAATAAATTAGAATTCAGTAATGTGTGTGTTTTGTTTACAACTTTGTGCTTTTACGCAAAATGTTTATTTGAATTGCATTGGAATTCTGTAGAGACATTTATAAGATAAAAGTACATATAGAAAGCGAACAAGAGTCTTATATATATAGTTTTTTTTATATAATATACTAGGTGTTTTTCTCTTTAAAATTGCATTCAACAAACTTTTACTACAAACAATCTGCGTGTGTATATGGGATATGAATGATCAATTAGGTATTTGATATCGTCCAATTTCAGTGATATATGTTTTCTATATTCCAATTCTTCAACGAGTGAGGTCAAAACTTGTAGAGTTTACAAATGGAATTTCCTTTCCGTAGGGTACATTTTGGGGTATTTATTATTTAGATTAAAGCAAAGATAAGGTATACATAATTTGTAAATTATTTATGGCAGAATATACTTCGGTTTCGGTTCGATTTCTTACTGCCCGCCCGCCCAGAGTCTTAAATGCTACTCGCTCCTGTCTTTTTGCACACCGAATCCAAATCCAAATCCAAATCGAAATCCAAATCGGATTCGGACTCCAAAGTTCAACAATATATACTATGTACAACAACGCCCCCATTAGCGCTTTCGGTCTCCTCTACTCGTTCAGCAGGCAGGTGCGGACGAGGGCGCCGCACACGGCATAGGGATCGCAGTTGGAGCTGGGCCGGCGATCCTCAAAGTATCCTTTGCCGGCTGTCGCCACACCGCGGGGCACACGCACACTAACCGCCCGATTGGCCACGCCCCACGAGAACTTGTCAATGCTGGAAGTCTCCAGGCGACCCACCAGCCGCCGCTCGTTGTCCTTGCCCTCCTTGGGATCGTAGGCCTTGATGTGACGCTCGTGCTGTTTGCTCAGCTTCTCGATGGCCTCCTCGATGGCCTTGATGCCGCCATCGGCGCGCATTGCCTTCGTGGAGAAGTTGGTGTGGGCACCGGCACCGTTCCACTGACCCTCCATGGGCTTGGGGTCGAAGGTCACCACCACGCCGTACTCCTCGGCAATGCGCTGCAGGATATACCGCGACACCCAGAGATCATCGCTGGCCTTCATGCCGTTGCTGGGTCCCACTTGGTACTCCCACTGGGCGGGCATCACCTCGGCATTGGTGCCGGCAAAGTCAATGCCGGCATACAGGCAGGCCACGGCATGGGCCTCCACGAGATCACGGGCATAGACACGGTCGGCGCCCACGCCGCAGTAGTAGGGTCCCTGGGGCGCGGGGAAACCGTTCTCAGGCCAGCCAAAGGGACGTCCGTCCACATCCAGCAAAGTGTACTCCTGCTCGATGCCGAACCAGGGCTCCTGAGAGCCGATCTTTTCGACGGCCGCCTGGAAGGCTGCCCGCTTATTCGAGGCAGTGGGATTACCGTCAGCGTTGTAGGTGTCGCACAGGACGATGACATCGTTCTTGCCCGGCTTGAAGGGATCGCGGTACAGAGCGCGGGGCTTCAGGGTGGTGTCCGAATTCTCGCCATGGGCCTGGTAGGTAGAGCTACCATCGTACTGCCAGTCGGGCAGATCCTCAACGGAGCTGGGCACCTTGTCCAGGACACGATCCTTAAGGCGGATATTCTCACCGGTGCCATCGATCCACAGGTAGGTGGCCTGAACCCGGTTGGCGGGAGTCTCCAGATTGCGATAGCGCTGCAGGATACTCTTGTCCAGCGAGGTGTTGGGCGAGTTGGCCAGGAACTGGGAGCGGGCGGCGTTGGAGGTGCGCAGCAGGCGCAGCTGCTGGGCAGCGGGAGCCACTAGCTCCCGCTTCAGGAAGAGTCCGGCCACGCGGAATGCCATGATCCTGCGGGAAACGAAAGGGAAAAGAGCAAGACACCAGAGTTAGAGGACAAAAGGACACACTTTCTTGAGGTCTTATTTTCTGTGTATGTATGTGCGCAGTAGCTCCAAGGATGCTGCTGGTTGTCACTTTTATGTAATTATATGAATTTCCTCAGGTTGGGATTCGGGAAACCAAATGCCTTTCCAGTGGGCGGCACTTACTGTTACGTCTCGTGTATTTGCTCGACTTGCAGGTCTTCTCTGGACTTTTTCGGATCGGATCTTAGCGGGACTTTCTGTTTTGGGTTTTCTGTTTTTTTTTTCTGTTTTCTTGCTGCTTCTTCAGTGGCTGCTGCGGAGCGACTGCTGAGGACACCCAACCAATGTGAGCTTTGGAAGGCTTGTGAGCACCGTCAGCGCGACAACATTCACTTTTTTTCCGCTTTTCGTTTCGTTTTTTGTTTCGTTTCGGCTCGTACGCCTCCTCGGGTTTTTCTTTATCGCGTTGTGTGCAGTTGGCGATGGCAGAGACCGCGGCAGAGGCATACATATGTAGCCTCCCAGGGAGTGCGGTGGCGGGGGGGCAACTCTCAGAGAGCGGGCGCAGAATGATTCAAGGCGAAATCTACCGTTACTGATTCGCTACACTGCAAACTATGCAGGTCAAGAAAAACCTCAAATAAATAAAGGAAACCAAGCTATAAAACAACAGAGAAACCACACCTGGGGGCATTGGCATATCCCAAAATAAATTCAAACCTAATTTAAGCCACAGTGTGTCTAATCTTGTGACAGGCACTGTTCAGCCTTTGCTCTCTGCTTCTGTCTGCTTCCTCTCTCTTTGCTATTTCCATAACAAAACAAACGTTCCCCTCCCCCCCCCCTTTGCCCTGTTACAGCATTACTTTTACATCGCAGTTGCAACTGCACGAGAGAGCAACAGTTCCGCATCTAGTTGTGCGCATGGAGAGAGCTCTCTCCCAGTCTCTCGCCACAAATGGATACCACACGCCGCCAACGCCAGCTCTGGTGCAAAGTTCACTGGACACAACTCAAGGGTATCAGCTGTTATTTACCAAACCAAAGAAGAAAAGTATTGATTTGGATCCCCCAAAAGATCTCACACAAAGTATAGCCTGCTTTTAGGCGACCATAAGAGTGGGTACACTACGTATACTCGATTTACAGGCGCCGTTGATTAAAAGGCGTTGTCAAGATTATTTTTTTTCGGGTTATTCCCTTGGAAGGGAGGAGAGCCTGGAAAAGCAGCTAAGCTGGCGCAGCGCAACAATTGGCACGTTCTCCTTGGTCGCCAAGTGGCGGGAAAACAAGCTAGTTGTTTTGGCCGGCTGACATAACTTTGGCCGAGCTTCAGGTTGCCATAACAAATAACAAACAGGGGAAAGCGTTACAGGAAACGACTGGCAGATACCCTTGACTTGCTGAGACTTTATAAACTTTTTTTATATTTTTTGCGAGTAAAATTGTTGTTTATTTATTATGAAAATTTGAAAGAAGTATTAAACTATACATATATATAATTATTTATTGGACTAGATTTTTATTAATATGAAGTATAACTAAAAAAAAGTCTAGATTAACTCGGCTGTGGGATTTTGTTTCTATAAAAAACCAACAGAAAATACCACTAATTAGTTAATTATTTTTTTATATTAATTGAAAATCTAGTCCAATAAATTTTCTCAATGGTATTATATCGAAGTCTTTAAGAGATTGAGCAACTAACTATATCATATATTGTAGCTTATACTCACTTTCCTCTTTATTTACAGGTCATAAAAACAAGTCACAAATAAAAAAAGAAAATCCACCAATAAAAGTCATGGTGTATGTGCGAATTTCCACCATCTGACGGCGCCTGTTTATGTATAAGTGCGTTTGCAACGCCGCTGCATCGGCATCCAGTGGTCGCTCGTACTACGCTTTTCCAGTTGTGTGGCACCGCTTCCACTGGATGGCCGGCTTCAGTTTTCTTTCGCAAGGCGCCACGCAAGAGTCGGGGTCTCCGTCGGTCTCGGTTTCGCACAAACTGCGCTGTAGCATGGACAAGTCCATAAAAACGCAAATTATTATTATTTTCAGACTGGCCCGTTGACATTACAGCTGGCCATTTGGTTATTTGGCCATTTAGCCAGAGTTTGTGAAGGCCACTTGTTGCACAAAGAGTAATACTGCTAAGGCTGCCACAATGAACAAGCACATTTGGATGCAGTTTTTGGAGAACAATAACCTGTGAGTAGGGGAGAGGTTCCAAAGCAAAATGCAAAGCTGCAATCAGATTCAAACAGGTGTCAACCGGTTTGCAATTGCAAATTGACAACTCCGTGATTTGAATAACCCCTGCCTAAGGAATTTCCACGGAAAACACTCATCGGTTTTTTTATTTTTGCACAACTATTGAAAGCATAAGTAGTCCAGGAAAATATCACGTAAATCGGAAAATGCCTGCCATTTGTGGATTTTCACTTATAAAACCAATAAGACCGCGAAACCAGTTTCCCTCGACTTTACTTGGTTTTGCAATGCTCTCTTTGCTAGTGTGTTTTTGCCCGAGTCCGAGATCAGCTAAAGTCTAGCAAATATTGTTAGTTAGAACCCAGAGACCCAGCCTTGGCTTCTGATAACATCTCTCACGCCATAATCGAGTGCGATTAAAATGCAATATATAGTACATAAACTCGTTTTTAATTCCCTTATATGTCCATTGAAACCAATTTATGACTGATTTTGGCTGCCAAGTCTTAGGGTAAGGACCTCCCACGCCCTAACGCGCTACAAATGACCTCATGTTACATAAAACAAGGGGTGTTGCCAGTTCCCTAACACATCCCGGGACCATTAAAAAAGCGCTCACATTGTCAGACTTGGACGGATGGAATTTCTTGCCATTGAACACAGCAAACCATTTGAAACGCCAAAAAATCGTTTAGGAGACTCGCTCCCAACAGAAAAATACACTTTAAAAATCCCCAAAATTATCGCTTGGAAAATTAATCTTCCAGCACTCCTAGGAGACTCTTCCCAGGAGATTTCTTATTGATGGCCACCGAAAATAATTTCTTCAACAATCGCCAAGACAACTCCTCGGAGACTCTTTCTGGCGAGCGGCAATTAAACAATTGCCCAACGGTTAGCAGGGCAGGCCCCAAGGCGGAATAAAAGCCATTAGAGGTTCTCTCTCTCTGGAGGCATATGGGTGTCAAAGTACAACCCCATTATCGACGACTGAATAGAAATACCTACCTATATCAGCGGTAGATTGGAACTCCTAGATAAGCCAGCGGCCATAATGAGTCATACGAGTAGCCCTGAACTTGTAATTTGGCTTGTAAAGAGGTCACTTAAGTACCCAAGCTTCTTTAGGTTTCACACCAGGAAACATTACCTCTTCAAAATAAATAAATAAATAATTCAAATCGGTATCAGTAAAGAACTTATGTATTATCAAACCCTGATTATTATCGAGATTATCAGCACACAAGCTACTCTTATCACAGACTTCCCTCAAGGCACTACCTGGCGTGTTCTTCCCTTCCAGGAAGTACCTTAGTTGTAGAACCAAAGATTAGGATTAAGATTTGCCTGAGATTTCCCCCTTAGAAGAATCTGTTCTACTTGGAAAAGTCACAGAGAGAGCAAGAGATTATGAGAGATATATTGAGAGAGCAACACACACACACTATCTAACTTGGACTCTCGCTAGAATGCTCCCCAGAACTGGCGCCTCTAGCGGCGTCCCACTCTAACCCAAGCGGCAGCAATGGGGGCTGCTTCGCTAGTGCAGGGTGTGTGTGTGTGCGTGCCACTCTCCACCACCAGTCGCTTTTAATTTCTGGCTTTGTTCCACTGCCGCAATTGCTGCCCAGTTCAGTTGCGATCGCGGCGCGAGCGAGACAAGTCCTAAAATTCGAGAAGCGGTGTTCCGTTGTCCAAAACGACGACAACAACGGGTGGAAAATTTCTCTCACCGCACCACCACCACTCACGGCAGGGCACGGCGGTGGTTGAAACGAGAACGGGAACGGGAACGCGAACGTGAACCCAGAGTCAACCCGAAACCCATATAGCAAGGGAACGGGAACGAAGGGCGGCAGGGCAATAAGAGTAACTCGACTTAACCCGGTGGAATATAGCTGTTCAGTGCAAAGTTTTGGTATTACGAATACGAATACACACACTACGAGACCGAGAGACAACCCGCCACAGTGGTTGCATTTTGCTTTTCCAACCCCAAAAATAATTAGAAGGGAAATCCAACAAGCAAGATGACTAAAAACGATAATGCCAATCTGCTGAATGACAACAGGACAGGAGCTGTGGCTGGAGGACAGCTGAAGGCCCAGATAGTGCCCGCCCAGCCCAAGACCCTACAGCATTTGCCCAAGCGCCCAGCCGTGGATCTGGCTTTCCACAGCCTGACGTACCGCGTCAAGGAGGGCAACCGCAGCAGTAAGTACTAGTATCTATATATCTAAATTCTGATTCCTGGTTCAGGTAACACTTGGCATACTGCACACTCACCTTCGCTTTCTTTGTGACCAGACTTTGCATGGGTGCTCCCTGTGCTCCGTGCTCATTATGTTCCATTGTGAGCTTCGTCTCCGGTGCGCTTCTAGCTGCTATTACGCACTTCCCCCTCTGCCGCCTTAGCTCCAGCGGGTTTTACTTGTTTGCTTTTAGCTGCGCTTCGCCTCGTCGTAGTCGTCGCTGTGCTCGTTTCTGGTTTCTTTGTTCTTCTAGCAGGCACCGAGTATCAAGAGTATCAGGGGGTCTCCGGATGGGCTGGAGCACTGAGTAACCCGTTCCCAATTACATGATGCGACGACACTGGAGCTGGCCAAAGTTCGCTATCCGGGCGATAAGCCATGTCAAACTCATACATCAATATCTTAGCTAACGCTTTTCGCCAGCAACAAGTTGACTTCGTCAGGAATGCCAGCCATGTACTCACCCGCTCACAGTGTGTGTGTGTATTTGGAACAGAGGCGTAGCCAGGAGGGGAAGCCTAGATCTAGCTAGCTGCTAATGAGCCACCATTCATTCTATGCTTTTGTTTTGTTTGAGTTTGAGGGTTTGTTGGCAGAGCGATTAGGGCTTAGTCACAACCTGATCGGGATAGCTATCTACCTGAACTCCCCCGGAAGAGGGCAGGTTGTGCTCCTCCCCAGTGGCCATTTTGAATTCGAAATGCTGGCCAGCGATAATATTCCCAATAATTGGGTATTCGTACCCCAAGCACAGCTGCTTTGTTCTCAGAATATCTGCTGGATACATCAGTCAATCAATAAAAAATACTCACTACCAGCACTGGACTGACCCCGCAGCCTGGGACAAGGACAACCACTCCACTTGATATATAACGGTTGGTTGTTTGCATCCCGTCAGAGCCTGTTTTGGGATGCGGATGCGGTCAGAGTCTGTTTTAAAAGTGTAATTGTAAACGAACTTTGCTCAGTCCAGACAGCGAGAGAGAGAGTAAGGCAAAGGTCGGCCATTAAAACTTAATTGAGGCAGTCAGAATATATATATAATCACATACACTCTGAGATTTTCCACTGACCAGTGCCTCACCTGGTGTACAGAGATCCACAGATGGCACGCCGCCTCCAGAAAGACGTGCTAAGTTTCTGGGCCAATAATGTATACAAAATAAAGTGGCTTTCGGCATGCCAACTATGCGATTTGCAATTTGTTATTTTTGTTAAGATGCGGCAAAGTACCTGTTCAGTACGTTCTTAGATGCTCGTCAAGATTGCGGAATGCCCTGGCCTCCTAGCAGCTATATTATATAAGTAATTGGCATTGAGCGAGCAGTGCCCTTGGGACTTCTTTTTTGCTTAATCTTCTCAGGCAAACTGAATGGCAGCTCTTGGAGCTTGTCAAGCGTAATCCCAGCTGGAGACCCAGTTTTTTTTCGGCATAGACACTGCGTTACGACGGCAACTATGACTAGCTAGTCGCTATTCAGTGGACTGACAGCTGAGGTTCACTGCCAGTTTGTGATTAAGCAAGCTGTCTTAAAGCAATTACAGCCACTGCACGAGCTTAATAAAACTTAGGTTTCACTTCTGAGAGAGGGTCACGGGTGGCTTAACATGCCGTAAGTTAAATATTTTGTTATGAATTCACTTTTAATATATAACAGGATATGTAAAACCCTTAAATTCAGAGCATTTAATAATGTAATAAGTGCCTCAAGTCACTTTTGGGGCCTAGAGAGTGAAATCCCAACCTAAGACACTCTGATTTTGATGAAATGGTTCATCTAATGGTTCATTCATCTTCTCCTAAAGATTGACCAAGCGTGCCTTCGCTAAAGTAACAGGTTTATTAGCATTTTCCGCTGAGCAGCTGGTAGTGTGTTGTCGTGCCAAATCTATTGGCTTTATGGCTTTATAGGTATGCTTTGTTGATAAGCCACTTCCGCATCAGTTCCATTTAGAAGCCATGCGCGAAATTACCCATACGGAGGCCACTCTTGTCCAAGACTCTAATCAAAATCTTATTAGTTATTCACTCGACAAGAGTTACACTCACGTAGCCTTCTCAGGGGCTTGTTTACCACTGAATTGTAATTGAATTCCCAATTTGGTTACCTGCAATTGTTCCCTGCAAACCCTGAATCACAGCTGGAATGTCTCAGTCTTGGGGCTTCTTTATGTCCGAATCACAGAGAAGGTGGAAGGCACAACAAAAGCTCATCAATGAGGGGGGGCCAATGACCGGGGCTCTGTCGTTTGATTGTCAAATATTTCGCGATTTTTCTTTACCTCTCAAGCTCTTGCCTCCACCTCCACCAATGACCCATGCAGCTGAGCCGCTTCTTTGATAGTTTTTCGATGTCTTCAGGGGGTTTCAAGTGCTGGGTACTCTAGGCTCAATGACGTAAGCTTCCTATTTTTAGTAATAACATATAATAACAAGTTATATTTTTGTGGTTTTATTACAGATGCCAAGACCATTCTGAAGGGCGTCAGTGGACGCCTGCGGTCGGGAGAGCTCACCGCCATCATGGGACCATCCGGAGCTGGCAAGAGTACCCTGCTCAACATTTTGTCTGGCTACAAGTGAGTTTTCTTTGCTTCCAACTGATAATTTGCATGCACAACAAGGTAGGGGTACGCGTAGTAGCTGGAATTCGAATCATCGCCGCCGCACGCACACTCTGAAAACATATATAATAATAATAAAAAACAAAAAAAAGCTCAGCTGACCTTGGGGCCAGAATATGGCGAATCGAGTGCGAGTACAATTATATTAGCCAGCCGCTTATTATCAACAGAAAATAATTGTGACTTGATAAGCAGTCTCTCTCTCTCTCTTGAACCGCCGACCTTTCCGCACTCAAAAGAGGTTCCCTTTTGTAAATTATATAATGTATTCCTACTTCTTTATCTTTATTTGTTTATTGAAAACGCTAAATTCAACTGTTGCGTCTAATAATCATAAATAAATTTCAACTGGTTACGGTTGTTACCAGGAGCAAAGACCGATTTCCCTCCATGATATATCGACCGTATCGTAGGTGTAATCAGGCTATCGCCTTACTCAGCTATTTCCATACACCTCTTGAGTAGGGTGAGAGGTTTGCTGGACTTTGTACTACGTTTTCGATTTCTATTCCTACAGTTTGGTTTATCAAATAAGTGTCCATGCGTAGATATAGCAAATAATATACAATAAAATACACAGCTGATTATTAGCAATTATAGTAGCTATACTCTGAAGATAACGAGTCAGGAAACTGGCCAGAAAATGGTAGGAAAAAACTAGAGGATTGGGGATTAAAGCTTTTACAAGGAGAGATCTTAGAGCAGGGGTTCTTATATACCTGAGGGATTGTAAACAATGAAAAGTAAGATTGTTTTGTAACAATTTTAGATTTTTGTGTAGTCTACCAATACTTTGCATTCTTATTAGCCAAGTAACCATGAAGTCTTTGAATGAATTGTGGCTTAACTCAATGAATAAAAAGTAAACTAATAGATTGCTTTTGACAATGCAGGTTTACGACTATATATATGCAAATTTTAAGAGCAGGACACCCCTTTCTTAATTATAAAAAACTCAATCCTAAACCCTTTTATCCCAAACTCTCGCCCCCCAGAACCTCGAGCATCGAAGGCAGCGTCACCATGAATGGCGCCGAGCGCAATCTCAGTGCCTTCCGCAAGCTGTCCGCCTACATTATGCAGGACAATCAGCTGCATGGCAATCTCACCGTGCAGGAAGCCATGACGGTGGCCACGAACCTCAAGCTGAGCAAAAAATTCACCAAGCCGGAGAAGAACTCAATGGTAAGACCAAGTCACGCTCAATCATAGCTCTAATCAGATGGCAAGTTATTTTTGAAAAACAGAACCTGTTCTGAGCTCAGCTCAGCTCTGTTTTGTTTACAAAAAAATAAACCAGCAAGTCATGGCTACCAAAAATAACTCCCAAATTCAATACTCTCCCGCAGATCGATGACATCTTGCTGACTCTCAGCCTCAGCGAGCACCGCTACACCATGACGCGCAACTTGTCGGGTGGCCAGAAGAAGCGTCTCTCCATTGCCTTGGAGCTGGTCAGCAATCCGCCCATCATGTTCTTTGATGAGCCCACCTCCGGCTTGGACAGCTCCACTTGCTTCCAGTGCATCCACTTGCTAAAGATGCTGGCCGCCGGCGGACGCACTGTGATCTGCACTATTCACCAGCCATCAGCTCGTCTCTTCGAGATGTTCGATCAGTTGTACACCCTGGCCGATGGTCAGTGCGTGTACCAGGGCAGCACCAAGCAACTGGTGCCCTTCCTGTCCACCCTGAACCTGGAGTGCCCTAGCTATCACAATCCAGCCAGCTATGTGATTGAGGTGTCCTGCGGCGAGCATGGCGACCACACGCGCAAGCTAGTGGAGGCCATCGACAATGGCAAACGGGACATTCGTTCTTCGGCGGATTATGCCAACCTGAAGGCTCGCAATGATCTGGTGAAGGTGCAGAACCTGAAGGCCATTCTGGACAAGAACGATGCCTCCAATGTCAGCGGCAGCAAGTACGAGGAGAATCTGACCCTCAACAATGGCCTGCTGAATGGCATGGTCAACGATATTGTGAAGGATGGCAATGCCAGCTCTGCTGTGGTCACCACCAATGAGAAGGGCGATGCCATGATCGATGTGGAGAAGAGTGTAAACTGCACAACGGCTTTGCTGACGGAGGAGATCACCTCGCCGGAAAGGTATCCGACCTCGCAGTTCCACCAGTTTTGGGTGGTTCTGAAGCGAACTCTGCTGTTCAGTTATAGGGATTGGGTGAGTTTTTGGGGAGGAGTGGAAGATTCTTGGAGATAACTAATCAGGATTGCATTCTTTTTTAGACCCTCATGTATCTGAGATTGTTTGCCCATCTGCTGGTGGGCTTCCTGATTGGCGCTCTCTACTACGACATAGGCAACGACGGAGCGAAGGTTTTGAGTAATCTGGGTTTCCTCTTTTTCAACATGCTGTTCCTCATGTACACCTCCATGACCATCACTATTCTGTCATGTAAGTAGGACTACTTAACGGAAAGAAATATATGCTAATTAATCTATTACTTTTATAATTTATAGTCCCTCTGGAGATGCCCGTTCTGTTAAAGGAAAACTTTAATCGCTGGTACTCGCTCAAGTCGTACTATCTGGCTATATCAGTGGCAGATCTGCCTTTTCAGGTGAGTTGAAATGGGTTACTTGAAAGTGGAATAAAGAAAAATATTGATAGTATGGCGATATTTAAAGATAGAGTTGATACGATATGATATCGTAACTTTCCGATCCATATTTATTTCTTGCCCAAAGATTACCCTTTACTAATTACCATCTCTCTTTCTCCCTTCCAGGCTATCTTCTGCGTCATCTATGTGTCCATCGTGTACTACTTCACCTCACAGCCCTGGGAGCTCTTCCGCTTCTCCATGTTCCTGTCCGCTTGCCTGCTCATCTCGTTCGTGGCCCAGTCCGTGGGTCTGGTTGTGGGAGCTGCCATGAATGTCCAGAATGGTGTCTTCCTGGCTCCTGTGATGTCTGTGCCCTTCCTGCTGTTCTCCGGCTTCTTTGTCTCCTTCGATGCCATACCGGTCTACTTGAGATGGATCACATATCTATCCTATATCCGTTATGGATTCGAGGGCACTGCTCTGGCCACCTATGGCTATGGTCGTGAGAAGCTGAGGTGTTTCCAGACCTACTGCCACTTCAAGTCGCCCATTACAACGCTGGAGGAGCTGGACATGGTGAACGCAAACTTTACGCTGGATATTGTGGCTCTGATTGTGATCTTCGTGGTGCTGAGGGTGTCGGCGTACCTCTTCCTGCGCTGGAAGCTGAAGACCGTGCGCTGATTAAAGGCACTCCTCGAACCTTATTGTTTGTTGTTTTCGGTTCTAAAAGCTTTCAACGTACCTACACAACTATGTATCTAGTTAGTTATCAACGAAGCGTCTTGGGTTCTTAATCATTTTATTTTTGCCTAGTTATTAGTTTCCAAATTGATCAAAAAACAAAACCAAATCGCTGTAAACACAACATCTTCGATGTAAGGAAATCATAGGGAAGTAAGTTATTCGAAAAACCCATATTTTTGCCAAAAGAAAGGAATATTTAAATACATGTCGATGTGTATTTATATGTTTTATAAATGTCTGTGAATAAAAACACTTTTTAATACAAAAAAATATATATATATATTAAAAAAAAAAACAAAGAAAAGCCCTTGCTTTTTGAATATGTAATTATTTTATACAAAACTTTGTAATACAGGTTTACGATCTAAAATCCAAATGGTATTTAAGTGTCTGCAACATATACATATTTTATAATCACATTTGTATTTATAAATAGTGCATTCTTGGAGGAAATAAAGAAATTATACACGAAACTACAGAGCTGCGTTTTTATTTCAAGCTTAAGAAAACATTATCTTTATATATTTTAAATTTATCACAACTTGACTGTAGATTTCTAGGAGTCTTATAAAATTTAAAAAAATATCCATTTAAAGAAATAAAATATTTTCGGTTTTCCTGAAGGGTATTTTGATTTTATTTAGGGAAGGAATTATTTCCGACCCTATAAACCATATATATTCTTGATCAGCATTAACAGGCGCATCTTTCTGGCCATCTGCGGAGAAAATCCATTTTTTGGCCATTTATTCGAAAAATGATTCATGATTTTTTTCAAAAATTGACCTAAAAATTGATTTTTTGAAAAATTAAATTTATAATGCAGATTTGTTAACCTAGAAAAAACTAGCATAGAAAAGTTTTCCGAATTGAATTTTAAGAATTATTGGGTAAGTTATGACCTATTTTTAATACGATTCCGTGGTCCTATGGCAAACAGCAAGGGTATACAAATTTCGGTTTTCTTTCTTGTTATATAATAATTTGTTGATAATAAATTAAATTTAGAAAAATCATAGCTTGGTCCAAAAAGCTTAAATATAAATTGAAAAAGTTTTTTTGCAAGGTTTTTACTTAAGTTTTATTAAATAAATATCAAATTCAATTATCACTTCAATTTTTAATCATTTGAATAATTTTTAAAATTTGAAAAATGTTGCAAAACATTTTTCTGTTCTCAAAATCCACAACCAGTTTCTTCCAGTGTAAAAAGCTGCTTACAACGCCCTCTGTCAGCCACCAGATATGAGTGTATTAGCGCTTTTGACGACCGTTACCAGTTTGAATTGTGAACCCGAAAGGCCGGCAAGTTATAAGGTTTTTTTTTTTTTTTTCATAGCGGCAATTAAACTGGCATAGTACGTGCCTGACATTAAAGCTCCCAATTACAGCCGGTGGTCACTAGCCCCTCACGAGACTAGGAACAACGGATGGAGATTGGTTTCGACTGCTCGGTCTGTCAAATTAACCAGCCAGAGTCCAGGTTTCTGCGGCGTTGAGTAACTTTTAATTTTTTGTGCCATGCGTTCTGTGCCGGCTGTTGCAATGAGTTGCAATTTCGTCTCGAATATGTTAGAAATTTTTTCTGTATTTTTTTAATAGGCAGCAATTGTTATTTTGCAAGCCTTTTAGGGAATGATTTTTCAATTTTCTAGGTATTTTTTTTTTACTCACACTTGAGAGACCTTTCAAGGGGACAAGGAATTGAGGTAGGTCAGGCAGCATATCCATTCCTTGGCAGCCTCTATAAATAGACTTTCATATCCTGCTTAAAGCCTGCTAAACTCGTTTTTATAGCCCCACGATCTCCTCTAGCTGAAGGGCAGAAGTGTTCTTCGGGGAACTGAGCTTCGCCAGCCACTCACTCGCTGGTTCTTCCTGTGCTCGCTTTCAGTACTTTTTCGGCCGTTGTCGGTGCAACAAGTCGCCTCCTCTGCGTCGTGGTTGTGGTTGCCGACTCTCCGTGAGAGAGAGAGAGAGTGGTGGAGAGCCAGTAGCTACGAATAGAAAGTGGAGTAAGTGCAGCGGCGGAGCTACCGCTTGTTCCACCCTCCCACAGGCAGTGGCATTGCTGCACTCGCAAAGCCATATCTAGGCGCGTTCGTTGAACCTGAAAGTCTGGGAGCGGAATAACTGGCGGTCACTTGTTTACCATTCCCTGGGGCATTCTTAATTATTTAATCAATTTCTGGTTTATATGATTAAGTGCTTATCAAGTTCTATGTGGCGATCGGTAGCAGCCCTCGGATAACTCGGATAACAGTGTGAACTATGAACTGTTTATTGTGGATTTTTACCAGTCATTCTGGCATAATAATAACACCCATGTGAACCTGTCACTGGCATCTGCTTTGTTTACAAAATAACGCCGACTCTTCGTCATGCATGCCCTGATAAACTCACGAGTGCCTGGCGGGAATATACATATATAATTAGGCAGCGGTGCTTTGTAGATACATGTATCTCCTATATGTTTATTAATCATCGTACAATGTAGGGATTGTACAAAAAAACAAAGGTCAACATTCGCCGCTTCAATGCATTTGCATGCGCCATTACTCACACATCATCGAAAGACACAAAGAGCCTGGCGGTTAGTCGATTCTACTATACCCTGTAAACTAAAGAAGACACTCTACTAAATGTAGCCCAAGCTTCTCCCCTCTGGATTTGTTTACACGGTAGACACATAAGTGGGAGGCCAATGGTCACGCACACGATTCCCAGCTACTTGCGCGATTTTCATTTGTATTCAGACGTTGGCGATAAATGCTTTCGCTTTGTGTTTATATTTTATATTTATGTGCCCCAGGCCTAGGGTATTATGTGGAGCATGTTATCTGTTAAAGTCAAGAGAAGATCTGGTAAATAGAGGGTATAGTGTGTCAGACACTATCGGAAGGTGTACCTAGCCCAATTGCACAGATTCTATTTAGAAGAAAGAACAAAATATAGGGTATATTTGTTATTGTTTAATTTAAATAGAAAAAAATGTTAAAATTTTAGAAAATATTAATTTATCTATAAGAAATTAAGAGCTATATTCTGTAGATATATCATATCTGAGTTTTCCTCTTCTTAAAAGTCCCTCTGTGAAGGAAGTTTTATGAGAATCACTAGCCTTGTAGATCCAGCCTTGTTCAAGGCAAGCAATACCCTAGTTTTTACGATCACACTTTTAAATAAAATAAATAAATGTAAAAAAAATTAAAATTAACTTTAAAATTTCATCATACCCTACTCTATATAAAGGGTACCATAAATAGCTCTTCAAATATATATCATAGATAAAGAGTTCCTAGCAATTATCATCCATATTGCGCATACGCTCTGTGGGCAACATCTAAGCACGATGCCGGCTTTTAAGCTAGCTTCTCGAATCTCCCTCTTCACAAGCTTCCGCTTTGAAAACCCAAGACTCACTGATAAGACTATCACAGAGACGGCAGCCAGTGCAACTTTCAAGTAGCGATTGAGGCGAAATTTCAAGCCAGAGATTACTCACGCTGCCCCCCCAACACAGACGAGTATCAATCGCACAGCCCGCCTCAGCCATTCGGTCAGAACTCGAGCAGGCAGTCGGTCGAGTACGTACTGCCCTCCGTCAATTGAAAATCTGAGTTTATTTTTTCGGGCAGCAACCGCTCGTGCTCGTACAAATGAATTACATTTAAAAAAAAGGTCTTTGCTCAGTGCGAATTTCGCTTTCAGAACAATAGGAAGGTTCCCTAGGTGTAAATAAGAATTTCAAGCTGCGCTGATAAAATATAATTAAACCCGCTTCAAGTTTAAATTTTTTTTGCAAACTGGTTTATGGCTAACCGAAAATTAAATTTTGTGTACGATTACTAATTGGTTCCCATCGTACAGATAGCTGTTTGAAATATAATCAAAGCTACGAGTAAGCGACTTGAACATTAAGCACCAAAACATCCAGCGAAAGGTTATCATTAAGCAAGCTCTACAATTTAGACAATTTTTAAACAACAATTGTATTAAATTTGTTACTTTTTCTAAACCAAAAAATATCTATAGATGAGATGAGTTGATATCAAAAAATATTAAAAAGAAGGAAAGTAGTAAGACTACCAAGATGCACACCACTAACAGCTCCCAGCACAGCTCCGATCAGTACAGCAGCGACATCAATGCCATTAGTCTGGAGCTGCCTGAACACTCGGAGGACTTTCAGTCGATCAATGGTTTGAAGTACTTGCCATCCTGGCCAGCAGTCAACTTGCAGTTTACGGAATTGAGCTATGAGGTTCCAGATCAGCTGCAGGGTGAGTTATTCAAGTTATTCAGTTGGGTTATTTAATATTCGTGTTTGGATAATGGGGTTATTAGGAATGATAATTGAATGTTGGATGCCAAAGTAATTACCTAGATTATTTTCCCAGCTGAAAATGCACATTTTAAGAGGGAATTAGCCCGCCTTAATGTTATACCAACGCAGCGATCAAATGCATGCCAATAGTTAATAGTTCTAAGCTGACTCACCTGAGTTTCAATCTCTCTCTTGGTTTTGTTCCTGCAGCCTCACAGAAAAAATCCATACTAAGGGGAGTCAACGGGGAGTTTCACTCTCATGAGCTCACCGCAATTATGGGACCCTCGGGGGCTGGTAAGACAACGTTGCTAAACCTGCTGGCGGGATTTGGGTAAGACGTAGAGATAAACAAAAATAATCAGCTGAAATTAATACCTCATTAATTTACATTTTTAGCGCCACTAGTACCTCGGGGGAGGTTCTGGTCAACCAGAATCCCAGGGATATGCGAGTGTTTCGCAAAATGTCAAGATATATAATGCAGGTAGGTTTAACCTTTCTTTGACTATATCTTGTACTCCTCTTACTATATCTTGCATCCCATATTTCCGTATCCTTTATCCACAGACAGATGTCCTGGACCCTCAGTTTTCAGTCCACGAAATGATGCTACTGGCCGCCCACCTCAAGTTGGGTAATGAACTTAATCTAAGGCAAAAGCTGGAAGTGGTAAGCTCCGCTTAATAAATATTATAATATTATTTGATCTTGTAATTACCTCCTAAAACCCTCTTTTAGATAGATGAAATCCTGGTTATGCTGCGCCTTAAGGCCTCCAAGGACACCATGACACCCAAACTGTCTGGGGGGGAACGCAAGCGTCTGTGCATAGCCCTTGAACTGGTCAACAACCCGCCTGTGATCTTTCTAGATGAGCCCACAACGTGAGTGGTTCTCCACTATATATATCTATATATATATTAACTAAATTCTCAACACCCTAATCCCTTAGAGGCCTCGATGACCTCTCCAGCTCTCAGTGCATTTCCCTCTTGAAATCCCTGGCCGCCGGCGGACGCACTGTGATCTGCTCTATACATACACCCTCCGCCAAGATCTTTGAGATGCTGGACGCTGTCTATGTCCTGGCTGAGGGTCAGTGCATTTACCAGGGCAGTGGATCCAACATTGTGCCTTATATGGAGCACCTAGGCCTGAGCTGTCCCATTACCTACAACCCAGCAGACTTTATCATAGAAGTGGCTTGCATGGAGTATGGCGACTCTTATCATGAACTTATGGTGGAGGCTGTGGGGAATGGCAAGGTGACTCGTTGGGTTCCAACAGCGGCAGAGGATGGCAAGGTTACACCCACCAAAACGGACACCACTTCGGGGGCTTCCTCCTTTTACGAAATGGAACAGTTTGAGGAGGAAATCAGTCCTAAATTGCTGCAGGCCAAGTGCAGCTGGTGGATGCAGTACAAGCTTTTGCTGAGCAGGATGCTGCTCCAGATGTGGAGGGATAAGGTGAGAGAGGGATTAGTAGGAGAGTTACCATTAATTTTATATTATTTCCAGTCTTACATCAAGCTAAAGTTCTATATGAACATAGTTTTGGCCTTGCTGGTGGGTTCATTGTACTTTGGCATGGGCACCTCGGCCTCCAAGGCTTTGTTTAACTTCGGATTTATGTTTACCATTGTGATAGCTTACCTATACCTGCCCATGATGCCAGTGTTGCTGTACTGTAAGTTGCAAATCCTTAAGGATCTAGATACCTTAATCTAGCAGAATTCTCTTTTTTAGTTCCCTCGGAAATCAATCTCTTGAAGAGAGAGTACAACAACCAGTGGTATCGTTTGAGCTCTTACTACGCCGCCATGGTCTGCTCCAAGCTGCCCTCCATGTTCGTCCTAGCTGTTATATATCTCTCCATTGTGTACTTAATGTCCAGCCAGCCGCTGGAGTTGTTCCGCTTTGCCCTGCTCTTCATGATTGCCTTTGTGACAGCCCTGACTTCCGATAGTTTTGGTCTGTTGATCTCCAGTAGACTGAGCCTGGTGGTAAGTAGGAATCTCTATACTATACCAAGTTACCTCTAACAGTTCCTTTTTTCCTCCAGAACGCCATGTTCATGGGCCCTGTGCTGGCTGTGCCCCTGATCCTGCTCTCCATCCACGGCATTGGCTATGGCAGGGGTAGCTATGTGTCGCCTCTGATGAGGTTCCTCATGCATCTCAGCTACCTAAGGCATGGCATGGAGGGTCTTGTGGCCGCTCTTTATGACTATGGACGTGCGGATACTATATGCGAGGACACGGAGATCTTTTGCTCCTTCAAGAAGTCTAAAGTCTTGCTGGCCTTCTTGGGCTTCGAGGACATGCACTATGTGTGGTCGCTCTCCTGCCTGATTGGTTTTTATTTGCTGTTCACCATTGCAGCTTATATAATGATAAGACAGCGGCTGAAAAAGTCGGGGGCCAATCCCATTGTGGCCTATGTCCTGCAGCTTTTAACTAAATATTTTAATTTTACATCATATAATTATTAGGAGGGGGAGGGGAGCGTGGGGTTCCGGTGGGGGAACTTGTGTAGGTAGTTAGTTTTAAGAGGGTTCAGTCTAAATCACCGAATAAGCCATATTACAAATATTTTAAAAGTAAGACTATTTGATTGACTCAAATATTTGCGAGTGATACTATATGTTTATAAATATATTTGTATAAGAAAAATCGGAGAGGTGTTGTTATTTTTAGCAGATTGGAAAGATTAATAAGATCACTTGACTGGGTAATATTTTATCAGTTTAAAGCAAAAATTACTTATTAATATTTATTAAGTAAACAAAATAAAATACAAGTTTAGTTAGGTTTCAAGAATAAACTGAATATAAAGTTGGCATTGAAATAGTTAAGTTATTTTTAAGGAGCAGCAGTAGATGAAGAAGATTCAGGAGCAGAAGTAGATGATGAAGATTCTGGATCAGAAGTAGATGAAGAAGATTCCGGAGCAGAAGTAGATGATGAAGATTCAGGAGCCGAAGTAGATGATGAAGATTCCGGATCAGAAGTAGATGATGAAGATTCAGGAGCAGAAGTAGAGGAAGAAGATTCAGGAGCAGAAGTAGGTGAAGAAGATTCAGGAGCAGAAGTAGATGATGAAGATTCTGGATCAGAAGTAGATGAAGAAGATTCCGGAGCAGAAGTAGATGATGAAGATTCAGGAGCCGAAGTAGATGATGAAGATTCCGGATCAGAAGTAGATGATGAAGATTCAGGAGCAGAAGTAGAGGAAGAAGATTCAGGAGCAGAAGTAGGTGAAGAAGATTCAGGAGCAGAAGTAGATGATGAAGATTCTGGATCAGAAGTAGATGAAGAAGATTCCGGAGCAGAAGTAGATGATGAAGATTCAGGAGCCGAAGTAGATGATGAAGATTCCGGATCAGAAGTAGATGATGAAGATTCAGGAGCAGAAGTAGAGGAAGAAGATTCAGGAGCAGAAGTAGATGAAGAAGATTCAGGAGCAGAAGTAGATGATGAAGAATCAGAAGGAGAAGAAGATGGAGCAGATGTAGTTGGCTCCGAAGTAGCAGGAGCAGCAGTTGTAGCAGAAGGAATAACCAGCTCACAAATGTAGTATCTAGCCAAANGATTCAGGAGCAGAAGTAGATGATGAAGATTCAGGAGCAGAAGTAGATGAAGAAGATTCAGGAGCAGAAGTAGATGATGAAGAATCAGAAGGAGAAGAAGATGGAGCAGATGTAGTTGGCTCCGAAGTAGCAGGAGCAGCAGTTGTAGCAGAAGGAATAACCAGCTCACAAATGTAGTATCTAGCCAAATTGCAGTTGTCGTCCTTCAAGACGTAACTATTACTCTTCTTCCATAGTTCATCGCAGTGCTGCACTCCACCCAAATTGTCCGGCTGCTTAGGTCCCCAAAGGCTGGCTGAGACCGTCTCGTTACCGGGATACCAATGGTGGTTCCCCAAAGTGTAGAGATCATTTCCTGAAGTCCAATAATATAGTTTTTTCCGCGAAGAGATGAGAAAATCAACCAATATGTTGAACTTTTCTTCGTTTTGCAAGGAGACCAATTCGTAGCCAATTTGCTGGCAGGCTACGAGGGCATTAAACCAGTTCTTTTGTACCGAGGACTCAATGTAGTAGTACGTGTCCTTGATAAATATCAGGCTAGTGGGGCTTATGCCCACCAATTTGGCGGCAACTGAAAGCAAATTATAAATATTAGGTTGAATTTTATATATAAGATATATGTACTTTCTAACCTGGCTCAGCTGGTTGGGCATTAGAATGTGCTCCACAGAATAAAACTAGGCCCAGGAGACCCAACAGAGCTCTGTACTGCAGATGCATTTTGCAATTACTAAATGATTTCTCTGAACTAAAACCTTTTTATAGTGAGGGATAAGCCCTTTAGGAGATAATAAATTAAAATGATAAGGTATATCAAAAAGCCCTTCCAAGCGAGATAAATGCTTTTTAACAAGAATTAAAAATATTATAAACTTCAAGGCACATTTTCAAACAAAGAAACACGTGTTCGTTACACCACCTAACCTCTTCCCCCAGAGGCTTATAGAGCCTTAAATCTTTTTATACCCTGGAAGGGTATTATAATTTTAGTCGGTTACACCTCTTGAATCCATTCTGAAATCATTCAGCTTTATGTTATGCTTACAAATAAGACCTAAGCCCTTAAAGTAGACTAACTTTTATACTTAAGAAGCGCATTGACGGTTTTTTTTTAATGTTTATCATATTTTGCCTAGTGACGAAAGGCACCTAGAGGGTGCGAAGTTTGATTTATGTTAAAAAAGGCTTTTTCCAATAATAACTTGACCTTTTGGGATATGAAGAACAGTAAAATACATCCTTTTAACGATAAACTTAATAAAGTTGCTGCTCTTGCTGAAACCGAGCAACATCGCTGTGTTGCAAGCTTTAATGGGTGTTACTTAACATGTTTCTGGCAACATTTACCCATCAACATTTTGATGTGAATTCCGCTGTTCTTCAAAAACCATTTTTCTGATATTTTTCAATGATATCGATATTCCAACGTTAAATGTGATTATTTTATATACCTAGAAATGTAATATATCTAACTCACCCCCTTTTATACCCTCACAATAAACCACTCTGTAAATTTCTTTAAATGTAAACTGTCGATTAGGTTTATTGCAATGATCATTGTCATGTGAAAGTTTGCTTGTCTTGTACAATACACACGTAAATAAATATATCGGATTAAACTATTTTTAAGGGGGGAAGCTGCTGTTCGAACTGGTTAATTGTTAACGTTCTCTGTTGATATTGCAAAACAGACTGACTCTGCATGCTTTTTCTTTTTGTTTTGTACAATTAAAATGCCCCGTTTTTGCTCTGTTTTTGGATAATTATTACAAAAACTCCTCAATCTGTATTTGTAATATATTTTTGTAAAGGAAAATACATTATCTTATGGTTGGTTGGCTACAGAACATACAAAGACAGTATATATAGCATAGTAATAGTGTGTAATATACATACAATCGAGTTGTTTAAAAACTTTTGTGTTTAACATATACATATACAACGCACACAATCGACAACATAAAGGCAGATTATATAGTAAAAGATACAAAAATATGTGTACAATTAAGCATGAGAATGGTGTGCATAATTTCTAGGCAACGGATTTCTTATTTTTTTTATACAATTTCAAGGGTTTCTTTCTTTTCTTTTCAAGGGGGGCTAACTACTTGGTTTTTGCTTTTTGTGTGAGCGACGCGACGACTCTATACTATGTATATGTAAAACTAAAGCTCATCAGCTCTCTATTAAGTATATATATGCGTGTGGGGGATGACGACTACAACTACATCAGATTGGTTTTAAGGATAGCAAAGAGCTCAAACCGCTAATTGCAACTTAAAAAAAGTAAACACGAAATTAAAAATTACGTTGCTGCTGCGGTTGCTTCTGTTGTTTCTGTTGTTGTTGACGCGGATGTTGATGATGATGATGACGATGTCTTCAACCTTTTAGCACACGGTGACTCGTCGGCGTCTAGTCAATTGATCTCCAAATGCTTGGCCTCCTCCCACGAGAAGCCTTCGCGTCCAAAGTGGCCATAAGTGCTGGTGCGCTGGTATATGGGCTGGCGGAGGTTCAAGTCCCTAAAAAGACACAACAATAAAGGAAAATTAATACAAAATCTACTTTTTTGATAAACTTTTCCCAACTCACTTGACAATCTTGCCGGGCCTGAGGTCAAAGTTGCGCCGGATTATCTCCAGCAGCTCCTTTTGCGTCTTGTGGGAAGTGCCATAGTCAAAGACAGTGATGGACAGCGGCTCGGCCAGTCCAATGGCATATGAAACCTGGACCAAGCAACGCTTGCATAGACCCGCCTTCACCAGCGACTTGGCCACCCAGCGTGCGGCATAGGCCGCCGATCGATCGACCTTTGTGAAATCCTTGCCCGAGAAGGCACCACCACCATGGGCACCCCAGCCTCCATAGGTATCAACGATGATCTTGCGGCCCGTTAGACCAGCATCGCCCATGGGGCCACCGATGACAAAGAGTCCGCAGGGATTGATGTGGACAATGGTGTTGGCATCAATATATTTGGCGGGAATGACGACTTTGACTACCTTCTCCATCACCTCGGAGCGCAGGGTCTCCAGCGATATCTTCTCCGAGTGCTGCATGGACACAACAATGGTATGGACGCGCTTGGGCACGGCCGAGCCCTGGTTGAAGAGGTATTCGCAAGTAACTTGGGTCTTGGAATCGGGGCGAGCCCACCAGAAGACATCGGAGCGACGCAGTTCGGCGATTTTCTCGTTTAGCTTGTGGGCCAGGACGACGGTGAGGGGCATGCACTCCTCGGTCTCATCGGTGGCATAGCCAAACATAATGCCCTGGAAAATATTATATATTTTTTTAGTTAATTTAAGGATATATAATTATGGATTTACAAAACAGAAAGAACCAAAACCAAACAGAGTGGTGAGTGGGTGATGTTTATCGAGGGGAAAAGTGCGATATTATAAATCGAATAAAATATAAGGAAAATACTGTAAAATTTAATATAGGAAATTATTCAAATTTGCAAAATTAAAATTGAAAAATAGCTGTTGTTTTTAATTATTATTTAAAAAATTACAAAAAAGGGTTTTTTTTTATAAAAAAAAAAGGATTAAAACTTCGATTTATATATCGGTTTTTTGCAACAAATATCAATACATTAACTTTATATATCGATATTTTCCGCCAACCCTCTACTGGTGATAAGTTATGAGTAAGTAAAAAACAATTTTGGGTTAGAAAAGTCATAGATGAGACAGGCTTATGAGGTGTAGACCGAGTTAAGGATGATTTACCAAAGAAATAGTTTTTAATTTTGTTTTTTATGGAATGAAAATGCAGTTAAGTAAGCCTTGGTTATTCGAAACAAGCCTGGTTAAAAAAAGAAAAGCATAAAGCAGGCTTTGGGAATGGTTTTCAAATAATAATCAAGGCTATAAAGTGCTTTGCTACATGTGTGTGAATATAGTGTACAGTCTAAAGGATACTACAAATGATTTCAATAATAGGTATTAGGAATAAATTATCTTATATACTCTTTTTTTCGATTAGTTACGCATAGATAATAATATAAAAAAAACAAATAGGAACACAGAAATTGTACAAAAGTGGCGTTGAGAGACCCCCTCCAAAAGAGCTTAGGCTACGTCCCACCACCATGAATTAGAGTTTTAAAAACTCTACCATGAACCATAACCAAAGTGACTTAAATGATCTTTTGCTCTCTTTTGGAAAGGGCCTTTTAAGGGCCGCCCTGCTTGCTGCTATATAATTTCACACCTGATCTCCGGCACCGATCTCTTCATCGGCGCGATTGACATGCACTCCGGCCGCAATTTCGGGCGATTGTTGGTCCAATGCCAAGAGCACGTTGCACGTTTTGAAATCGAAACCTTTTTTATGGGGTGTTATCGGTTTGCAAAATAGCAAAATAATCGTACAAAATATCGTGTTTATGAAACGAGAGAGAGAAAGATAAAAGAAAGGAGCGCACACACGCACAGGAAAATATGTCTGTAAGTAATGTTTAACATAAATGTTTAAATTCACCCTTTAAACTATAGCTTATAATTATATATATTTTTTTCAAGTGGAAATTAGGGATAAGGCAGGGTTTTTGGCTGCATCTTAGTCTTCTTTCCGCATGCAAGATGTGCTGTAGCTTAAACTCTAGTAAACCCATCTGAAAAAGTTTCAACTGAATCCGTTTATGGGTTATATGCCTTTTATGAGGTTAGAGCAAACCCCAGAGGAGTTCAAAATGCCAAGGTTGCAATGATTTTGATGCCTCCGAGACCTCAAATTTTGTAAGCTTCCTTTTTAGTGTTTTCTTTTATTCTTTTTTTCGAGGTAGAAGTAGTTGTGGGTATGAAAATAGTTATGATTTAACCGCTTTTTCAATGAAACACTTAACAACAATGGAGAAACGTAACGAACGAACGAACGAACACACACACACTCTCGGTGGGTAGTAGGAAAACGGAGCTGTACCTGGTCACCAGCGCCGACGTCGTCCTCTTCGCGATTGATGTGCACACCGTTGGCAATATCGGGCGACTGCTGTTCGATGGCAACCAGTAGGTTAAGGGTCTTCCAATCGAAACCTTTTTTTTCAATTTTGATTTGATTTTTGTTGTGATTTAATATAAATATATTGTGTTTAAAGGTTTAAGATCCTGGTAACCCTCCCACAAAGACATTCTTAAGCCTAGACTTTGGTCTTTAAAACTTACCCTTGGAGGAGTCATCGTAGCCAATGTGCTGGACAGTGTCTCGGACAACTCGCTGGTAGTCCACAACGGCCTTTGATGTGATCTCACCGCAGAGCAGGATCATGCCGGTCTTGGCCACGGTTTCTGGTTAAAGAAAAACATTTAAAATTTTTGTTAAATTTGAAGAAAAATAGTTCAAAACCTCCACAGAACACAAACCCATCTCTAGACTTTCGGCTTTGACTTTGGACTTTGTTTATTTGTCCAGGCTATCGTCTTAGGGGGCTTAGCACACGCGTCGATGGCTGCGCCAATGTTTACTTTATGAATGAGTTTATTTTGTTGATGGTCTGTCTCTGCTTTGGGAGACTCGTGCGGCGCCTTTTTGATCTACTGCCGCTGTGGCTACTATCAAAAACCGATTTTGAGAGGTCACTAGCTTGGGTTTTGTGTGGGTTTCTTTGAGCCTGAGGCTTAAGACACTTACCGCAGGCCACCTTGGCATTGGGATCCTGCTTCAGATGGGCATCCAAGATAGCGTCGCTGATTTGGTCGCACATTTTGTCTGCAAATAGAAAAAAAGGGAGAGAGCGTCGTGTGAGAGGTGTAAGAGAATGCTCCTTGTAGTGTGCCAGATATTGTATGTAGTGTTGCTCTTGGTCCCCTCCCAACAAACGAAAATTGCCGGGCCATGCAGTTTATTTTAAATTTCAGTCTCTGCGATTGACAGCGAAATTCAATGCCACTTTTATGTCTATAACTCACTGGGAACACGAGCCTGTGCAAACAACAATTTTATATGATGGAAGAGCTCGCTCGTCTGGGTTGGGATCCTTTGATTTCAGACTTGGACTTGACACCAGTCGCATGGCGAAATGTGAACTCTTTGGACTTTTGGCAGGTTTTTCAGTGGAAAAACAAGCGTTATTGAACTCGTATGTATATTGCGTCAGCAGCTATGGATTACCATATAAGAAATGATTTTGGCGACACTCTGGACAAAAAGTGTTGACTCATTCAAATGGCGCAGCGCGTCTCAATTTCCACTGGGTGTAATCGCAGATTTTTGGTTATAGGTCAAGTTTTTGGCTTGGTTTTAGGGAAATTAAAAAGGGAGCCCAGTCGGACTTTGTTTCATTGGGTGTGGAGAATTCAATGTGTAAATGGGGTTTGACCTTAGGGATACTTGGTTGATTCAGCATGGGGTAAGGGGGAAATTCATGTGACTGTATTTTAAGCTGTTTTGTTCTATAATGAATTCATGGGTTTTTTATATTAAACTATTTTTTTCACTCTGGGAAAATTTGATAAAAGAAGAAAAACCATATTATTAGGAAGTAAATAAATAAATTTTTTTTTATTACTAAGTAATATCTTTTTTCCCCCTGAGAAATATATTTTTTTTTCCCCCTAAGTAATATTATTTTCCCTTGAGAAATATTTTTGTTTTCTATTTTTCTGAGTAATACTGCAAAATTCTGGGAAGATTTCATAAAATATTAGTAGTAAATAAACTTCATATATTATTTATATTTATATAAATTTTTTTCCTAATTTCCTGAGGATTTCCCCTGCATAACAACGAATAAGAATAAAAAGTTCCACTGGGTTTGGAATAATTTCTCATCAACTAACTCCCCATTTCCTGCCCCTTTCCGACACTGTCACTCATATTCATCATGCCAAGACAGGTGAAATTAAAGCTAGTCACATCCGGAAGTAGTTTTCGGTAGGCATTTCGTGGCTTATCAGTAATCATGCGTTCTCTGTGCTTGTCTAGGGCTAACTTAATTAGCGTTATAAACCATACAACTATAGGAATATAGAAAACGTAATGGTAAAAGTAATCAATTCGATGTATAAAAGGTCGCTCTCCCTTATCAGCAGATGATGAAGTCAAATATACGCGCTGCGCTGTTCGCTGATATAAACAAACGAGGAGCGGCAAAGCTCGGAGCTAACAGCTCGAAACAGAACACGTGGTTGGGAATTTCGCTTGAAAGATAAGCTCGGAAAAAAAAGCTGGGGTCGAAAGGAGGAGGGAGGAAGAGGGAGGAGGAGGGAGGAGGTGGGAGGAAGCGGGAGGAGTAGTGAGAGGGCTCCCTAGGGTAGAACTGAGGGGCAATGTGGTGGCTTTGTTTTAGTTGTTTGGGCCCTTGTTTTGATCGTCTTTCTGCGAAAAGCAAGTGCCAAAGAGAGGAGAGCATGCTACGAGGTATTTTAGTGCTCTCTTTGCTCTGAATCTCTTAGTTCCACAGTTCCCCCAGTCTCGCCAGTTTCAAAGAAGCACATGGTGCGCATGACGCAAATTCCGTGACTGCGGGAGAGGCAGCGCGATAAAGAACCAGTCTATAAATTGCGTCGGCAAGGTTTTGGCACCACCGCCACCGCAGCTGTTGTCTCTGTGTGTGCGGTGTGTGTCCAAGGCGGAGAGTGACCCAGCCAGCTGTTTTCTAGAGGCCCAGGCTAAGCCGGCAAAGGATGCACAGGGAAACCCCTGGTCAACTCTTTACTCAAAGATGTGATCTGCCTTGGAAGCCCTGGAAGCATTGGAAGAGCGGTGCCTCTGCTGAGTAAACAAGCACGTTTTTTTTCGCTACCAGTTTCCAATACAAAGAAGCGCAAATTGGGAAGCTATCAAGGGGTTTGGGTTTGGGTTCTGGTTAAGGTCTGCCTGCCGCCATTTTGTTAGATTTTAGTAGAAAGGCAGACAGCCACTGGAGGGTAAAGAGCAGGCACATACACAGGGGCCACAGGCCACGGGCGCTGGAGAAGCGCTTCGGTTAGGTTAGGAACAACACCGACAGCGACGCAGCAGACATCGCACACACACTCAAACACACTTGTGCATGTGTGTGTATGTATACATAACGCACATGCAGGGGCCATGCAGGCCCGCTGCTATGATGCAATCGGAGATGACCGGGATGCAAGAGCTAAGAGATAGATAGACTCACCTGGGTGTCCCTCGCCCACGGACTCGGAAGTGAAGAGGAATGTCTGGCCATCCTCCATGTCATAGGAGTTGCCATTGCTGCCATTGCAGCCATTGGCGCTGCTGTGTCCATTTGTCTTCTGCGGCATTTTTGCTGGTTAGTTTCTGGTTATAGGTCCTGGCTGGAGGAGTATCAAGAGTCTGTAGGTGGAGCTGTTGGGGAAATGGAGTAAGAACGAGCCACAGATTAGGAGGATTGCTAAAGCGCTTGACGAAATTGATTTTCCGAACTCTCTCATACACAACACAAACTATGAATATTCTTTTTTTTTCGCATGTCGCCGCCTTCGTGGCGGTCGCGGGGGTTTTCCGGTTTTTTCGCACGCTTCTCTTTAAATAGTGTATAGTTTTTTATATAACAAAAGTGAATATTTCACTCAATTTCAAAGCGGCGAGCAATGTTTACGGCATTGCGTTACAGGGGGGAGGGTGGGGGAGACGACGGCAATAACACACGCGGCGCTTACGTTACATTACGTTGCTTAGTTTGTGTTACTTTTGTGCTTGAGTTTAGTTCTTAAATCAATGAATTATATATTTAGTACACACTGATTCTACTGATTTTTGTACTGTTTTTCAGCGACGGCAACCAAATCAGCGGCGCAGCCAAAAACACACACGTCCTATCTTGGCGACGGTTTTGTAGAAAAAGAGCGCACACTTTTCACGAGTTTCTCAATTTATACCTCGGAGCGCGTTGTGTGTGGCGGGCGGGGGTGGGGAGACTGCTGAGCAAGCAAAGAGCTATGGCAGAGGTTCTCTTCGTACGTATTTTGGGGTTTATTTTGGAGCTCTACGTTTGGGGGCCGCTATGGAACTTTCCTCTACCGCGGAGAAATCCCTCACCCGATGTGGGTTTTATCTACTAGGCTCTGGCTGGTCACACTGTTTGGAAGCATGTGGTACAGCAGCGCTGCCAACCTGCTTGAAAATCCTTTTTCCTACTCACTTTGAATTTTTGAATTTTAAAGGATTCACAAAATCCGGGAGGAGCGCTCAAAATTCACGACTTGCTTCCTGCTCCAACAAAGTTCGACTGCGACTGACTTGCGAAAGCGAAGGCTAATTTATAAATTTTTTGTTTGGCTAGATGATACGACAAAAAACAAGGGGGGACCTCTTATCAATAGAAAACTATATACTAATGTATTTCTATATTTATATACTTTTTGGGATCTGTAATCACTCTCTCTCTTGCTCTCTGTCTCGCTATCTCTTTTTAATATATATTTAAATATGGATTTTAAATCGGTTCGAGGAACGCAATTCGATGCAACGCTATATTGATGACTATTGTTAATGAAATTCTACTCTACTCGATGTGATCGACCCTTTTGCTGGTGTCACTGGCCAGGGAAAACCTAACACCACTTTTTAGTGTTTTCTGAAAACCTCTGTGCAATCGAAAAAAAAAAGTGCCCACGTCATGCCAAAAGCTAAGGAGACAAACAAGGTCTGCCAAGATCAAGGCGCTTGGTAATCAAAGCTATCAGCTCTAGCTCTCCTCTGTGCATATAGATTTGTTTTAAAAATTCTAATGCCCCCTGAAAATAACCGAAAACAACAGGCCCCATTATCATTGAAATAATGTGTGACCTGACCCCCCGCCAGGTCTGGGGAAGATCCCGATCCCGATCTCGCGTGTGGCTGGAAAAAAATATCAACAGATGTGCAAGTACAGCGTACATTGTTCCTGAAAACGGAAATGGAAGTTGTTGTCAGGGGAACTATTTTCTAGGTAAATAATTAAAATAATTATTCTTACTTTAGGTAGAAACAAATAAGAAAATAATAAATATATTGTAAGCTCTTAATTTCAATTAATTGTTAGCTTTATAAATAAAAAAAAGCCCTTAAAATTATGACATTCAGACTGAATAAGTGAGTAATCCTTTAATATAATTTAATTTAATTTTTTTACTGTTTTTATATCTGTATTTAAATTAAAATTTCTTTGTAATGTAATTAATAATTTGTTTTTCCTGGCTAGATCTAAAATCAAACTTCATCTCAACTAAGATTATTTGCAGTTTTCAGCTTAATTTCTGCACAGAGGCTATCAGCTCAATGATCCCCAGCGCCAGCGCGTGACTTGACAGATTTATACACTGAATCTGATGATTAATAATCTTGTTTTTGTCTATATTAAATCAATTAAACGCTATTACATGCACAATTTCCGTTTTTAATATTATTTCCTTTTCAACTGAAGGCGCCCATTCGACCGAGTTGGCAGGACCGTAACGGGTGATAAACGTCAGATAAACAGCTGTTTTTTGTTGCAAAGAAAACAAATTGTTGGAATTTCGTGTAAAATAAATGACGCGTCGTCGTCGTCGTCGCACAAAATGAATTGGCGCCTGCGTTTATTTTGCCAAGCGGCTGTGCTTTGCCTTGTGATCCAAGTTTCTTTGGCAACGGAAACCAGTGGTGGCCAGGAGGAACCCAGCAAGGTGGCTGCCAGTAACACCAGCTCTGCAGGAACTGACAAAATCTCCGAATCCCAGCCAGATGTGGCCTCGTCACTTAACAACAGCAGCAGTTCATTGCTGAATGTCTCCATTTCCACCTCCACGACAGCTCCAGGTAATGACAGCTCTACGAAAAAGCCAGGCAATGCCTCCACTGTGGCCACGGAACCGCCGCTCATTGACTCGCATGCCGTGGAGCAGGAGCACAACTCCTCGTTGTCCTTGTTTTTTGTGATCTGCGTGATTATGCTGGGCATTCTGCTGATTCACTCCATGCTACAGACCGGCTTTCAATACCTGCCAGAGAGCATAGTGGTGGTGTTTCTGGGCGCCTTTATAGGCTTGTCGCTCAATGTGATGTCTGGGCAGACGGGCAGCTGGAAGCGTGAGGAGGTCTTCTCGCCCATGGGTTTCTTTTTGGTGCTCTTGCCGCCGATTATCTTCGAGTCGGGCTATAATTTGCACAAGGGAAACTTTTTCCAGAACATTGGCTCCATTCTGGTCTTTGCCATTTTTGGCACCACCATTTCGGCCTTGGTTATAGGAGCGGGGATATACCTGCTGGGCCTGGCTGAGGTGGCTTTTCGGTGAGTGAGAAAGAGAGTTCTTTGATCTCTTTAATAACAATCTCCTCTTTTTCAGGCTTAGTTTCTCTGAATCCTTTGCCTTTGGCTCGCTCATCTCTGCTGTGGATCCTGTGGCCACTGTGGCCATATTCCATGCCTTGGACGTGGATCCCATACTCAACATGTTGGTGTTTGGCGAGAGCATCTTGAATGATGCCATTTCCATTGTGCTCACCGCCTCTATCACCCAGTCGGCGGCGAGTGCCAATGCCCAGGCAAGCACGGGAGAGGCCATGTTTAGTGCTTTGAAAACCTTTTGTGCCATGTTTTTTGCCTCGGCGGGTATAGGTGTGATATTTGCTTTGATTTCGGCTTTATTGCTAAAGCACATTGATTTGAGAAAGCATCCGTCTTTGGAGTTTGCCATGATGCTTATGTTTACCTATGCTCCTTATGTTTTGGCTGAGGGAATACACTTGAGTGGTGAGTTTGTGGAGTTTCTTAAGAGTTTTGAATTGAGTAATGACTTTTTTTTGTAACAGGTATAATGGCCATACTGTTTTGTGGCATTGTCATGTCCCACTACACCCACTTTAATCTGTCCACGGTGAGTAATTACTCTGGAAAATAACCAAAAACATCAGCTAAACCTTTCTTTAAACCTTCTTCTTTAGGTCACTCAAATCACCATGCAACAGACCATGAGAACCCTAGCTTTTATAGCCGAAACCTGCGTCTTTGCCTACCTTGGCCTGGCCATTTTCTCCTTCAAGCATCAAGTGGAGCTCTCCTTTGTGATCTGGGCCATTGTTTTGTGTCTCATAGGAAGGGCTTGCAACATTTTTCCTCTGGCCTTTTTGGTCAACAAATTTCGTGAGCACAAAATCAACAATAAGATGCAGTTCATCATGTGGTTTTCGGGCCTGCGCGGTGCCATTTCCTATGCCCTGTCGCTGCATTTGAATTTGGATAGTCAGGAGAAGCGACACGTCATTATAACAACCACGTAAGCAAACAAGAGTTTTTTATTTTCCATGAAATATTTCAAATTACTTTCATTTCAGTTTGATAATCGTGCTCTTTACCACTTTGGTTTTGGGCGGCTCAACAATGCCTTTGCTTAAGTACCTCAAACCAGGCAAAAAACGCCGGCCACGTGGCTCAAGGACTTCCTCGGGTGCCGAGGGTGCCCGCCGTAAGCGCTCCAAGTCCATTTCTTTGTCAAAGACCCGCGAATGGGGCCAGGCCATTGACTCGGAACACTTGTCCGAGCTCACCGAGGAGGAGGATGTCTCCTTTACACAGGCACGCGATCGGTTTGGTCGCCTGGACCGGAAATACTTTATACCCTTCTTTACGCGGCGGTTCAACAGTCAGGAACTGCACGAGTGCAAGTCCCAGATGCTGGACTTGACCAACAAGTGGTACCAGGCCATACGCGTGAGTCCCCTGGACTCGGATGAGTCGGATGAGGAGATAGGTCTGGCGTCCACCACAAGTCAGAGCCATTTGACGCGATCGTAGGGTGTTTAGGGAACGGGAAAGTCTGGCTGTGTTGACTACACCTCGATGGCCAAAAACAAGTTAACGTTTGGATCGTAGCTTAAGTTTTTGTCTAGTTAATTTTACTATATAAAATGGGTGGTGGTGGTGCTTGTTGATTCCTTGTTTTTATTTATAATAATATAATATATTATATTTTTTGTTTGTATTATTATGCCAGTTCCTTTATTATTTAAACGCTTCAAGCAGTATTCGACGAAAACATCAGGAGAACTTGTATTCAAATAGTTACTTTCGTACTTGAATGTGTGGCTGTATTTGCGAATTTGTACATTTTTAAAACCAAATATAATAAATATCTAAATGTGATACAAATAAGAAAAGGGAAGATCTTTGAATTGTGTGTAATTTTTTATGGGTGGAAGTAAAAAATGTGTTATTTTATTTAATTTTTTCGTAATTTTTTATTAAAATTGGAAGTCATTTCTCGAATTTTTAGTAAATAATTAAGTTTACTTTTTGGAGAAAAATATAAAAAAACTGAATTTAGTTAAAAAAAAGTGGTTTTTATTTTTATTTTTTTTTTTAATTTTTTCGTAATTTTGTTTCAAAATTGAAGTCAATCTTCGAATTTTTAGTAAATAATTAAGTTAATTTTTTTAGAAAAAAATATAATAAAGTTAAAAATTAAATAAAGATCTTCGTTAGTACCTGTACAATTAGTTAAAGAAGTTCTGTTCCAAATTTCAAGCCCATTGTTCAGGTAGATTTTGAGTTATTGACTTTCAAATTGAATTTTTGAAAATTTTTAAGATTTTACCTCTTAATAAAATCTTGAAAAAATTGTGAATATTTTTCAATTATTTTTGGATAAAAATTAAAATTTAAAAATTGTAAAAGCCTTAAAATGTATTTTTTTTCTTCAAATTTTTTAAACAATTTACCTACTTGTAAAATATAAAAAAATTGTTTTTTTTTTTGGCTAAAAATGTTTGGATAAAAAATAAAATTTAATAAATATAAATGGATACAAATTTATATTTTTTTAAATTTTTAAAAATTTGTACCTTTTTATAAAATCTTGAACAAATTGTGAATTTGTTTTCAATTATTCTTGGATAAAAATTAAAATTTAATAAATATAAAAGGCTTAAAATTTATCTTTTTTTAAATTTTTAAATAAAATATTCTAAAAAATTTGAATTTTTCTAAATATTTTTGGATAAAAATCCAAATTTAAAAAGTCTAAAACTCTGCCAAGAATGCATAAAATCCAATTCCCCTTTATAAATATTTAAAAATATAAATTAAATATCAACTTTTCTTTATAAACTTTGGCAAATCAAATTTAATTACAAAATTGTTAATATTAGAATCTATATTAAACTAAAATTGACTACAAAAGGTGTGCGTGTGTGCGCCATCTACAGCTCCTCCTGGTCATGCAGGGACTCGGAGGACTCCTCCTCTAGATCGACGCTGCTGCTGCTGACTGCAAAACGAAATATACACAAAATTCCATTAGAACGAAGAATACTGCCAATCCAATGCAATCCAATCGAATCCCTGGTGCTATTTATTCATAGAATAAACTCAATGTCTCTTGATTTCTTTATGCCTATAGGGACTTCATAATCAGTTCCTCCAGCTGCTTGGTGTCGATCTCGGGCTTGACGCCGCCGCCTCCCTCGGACGCCGAGTTGAGCCAGTACTCGGAGGCGGCTATGTACACGGCCACCGCAGCGCCCACAATGCAGCCCCAGGCAATGTGGGTGGAGCTCTGGAAAATGACGCAGGTGGCCACGCACATGCCAAAGTAGGTAAGCAGGCGCGTAAAGTTCACATAAGAGTCGCGTTGCTCCGAGGAGAGGTCTTAATACGCAAGATGATAGATGATAGGGGAGTTTTAGAAGCGGAAGAGTAGAAGCTTTACCACTACTTACCATGACACTTGCCCTCCTTGAGCTTGTAGCCCTCGGCACACTTTTTGCACATGTCGGGGCCATCGCCTTCGCAGCCATCGCAGGATCTATCACATTCCAGGCAGCTAAAGGAGCCCTCGTTGTTCACACAAAACTGCTGAGGCCGGCAGGAGTTGGGCCTTCGCTGCTGATCCAAACACTCGTTGATGTCCACACAGCCTGCCTCCGAGTCCATGCTCCAGCCATCCTTGCATTTGCGGCAGCTCTTGGGGCCACCGCCAGTGCAGCCACCCTCGCCGCAAGCGGCATGGCATTGGGTGCACAGCAGCTTGCTTTCGTCGCGGAAGGATTCGTAGTGCTCCGCTCCACACTCGTTGCAATTGGGTCCCGCATAACCAGCATCGCACAGGCACTTGCCATTGCCCTTCCGGGTGCCAGCACCTTTGCACTTGCCTGGAAAATAAAACCAAGATTAATAAAAGGAGGAGGAGCAGGATTACCAGCAAAAACAAACCATTTCCATTGCATTCACTGCACGGCTGGCAGGTGGCTCCAAAGGTATTCGGCGGACAGCAGACACTCAGCTGTTCAATGCACAGCCACCCGTGCAGGTCGGGACTCTCCGCCTGCCTGTGTGTAAACCAATCCTCCAGCAGGGACTCATGCTCATTGGCCAGATTGTGACAGTGATCCTTGTTGACCACCTCGGGGTCCGAGCAGAGCCGCTCCTGAATCTCCACCAGCCGCACTTCACTGGTCTTGTAGGAGCGCAGCTTCTCCTCCTCCCAGGCCGTGTCGCCACCACCATGGCCGCGCTTTGTGCGCTCCAGTCCCGCCTTGAAGGACGCCACCAGCTGGCTGCATCCGCGACAGGGTGGTGGAATCGGCTTGTCCGCCGACGTGGCCACGGCCAGGAATGCCAGCATGGCTGGCCAACAGTCCCGGGATCTCATTATCTTTGACTTATCTTCGTTTGCTTTTGTGGCCGGCGAGTTTTTTAAGTTTACGTGTAATTGCAAGTAGAGGCAGTGTGACTGTAATTTGTGGAATAAATAATACCGTGCGGTATTGCAAAAAAATACTTTATATACCATCTCCATTTTTGAAAATAAACAAAGATACACCATTCGCACTTAGGGGGTTATTTTTTTTATTAAGCAAAAAAAATATAACTTGTCTGTTTTTCAACATATTTTGATCACTTTTCAGATATGACCATTTTGGATTATTTCAGAATTTCGGTTTTTATTTTATAAAAATCAGTCGAATATATCTTTTACCCATAATTCCTTATTTAGATCTTTGCTTTAAGCGCCAGCCCGTTATTCTGAAAACTAAAATATTATATTCTTTCCAAATTTTAAAAAACATAATAAATAAAATTGTAATAAATTTAACTTTTCAGTATAACCACAACAAATAAAATATATAAAATAATTTCAAACCAGCACCTCAATTATTATAGGCTCTACAAACATCTTTTTCAATTCCAAATACTTTGAAATCTTATAAAATAACTAGTATTTAAAAAGAAGCATTAAAATGTTTATGTATACAAATATTATAGAATTAATATAATTAAAAAATCTATATATGCATTTGGGCTCGTTTTAATTATAATCATAATTATTAAGTAAGCAAGAAATAACTAAAAATAATTCTGAGATAATGATAATAATAAAGCTCTCATCTGCAAATAGAACTTTCCGAGATATGTGCTTATTTAAAAAACTTCTAAGAATTTTATATTGCTTAATGAGAATTAATAAGCTTATTGAGAATTCACTTTCACATATTTAAACATAAATCGTAAACCCTTAAAATGTTCATAGAACTGCCATAATTATTATGAAAAGAGGAAATTCTATCTATCTGCTAAGAATTCCTCGAAACGATTCATCTCAATAGTACTTAAGGCCGTCTGGAGCCAAGTGAAGCTCATTGTGGAGCGTCGCTAGCCGACGTACGGTCGTGTCTTGTAATCAGTTTTCGAAGTGCTTAAAGAATTTATTAATTGACTTTAAAACAGTTCTTGAGATTCCCCACCATGATAGGGATCTCTTTGTTTGCAGTTATCTTGCTGAAGGCTCTGCTAGTCAATGCCAACGGGTGAGTTTTCTAGTGCTCCTGAGTCCTTCTTCTTTTGAAGAATATAAAAAATTATAGATCAATCTAAAAAAGGATATAGTACTAGCTTAATAGCATGAACTGAACATTAAAAAATTAATTAATAATAATAATAATAAATATATTACAGCATTTATACGGTAGTATGTCCAGGCACCATCCGCTCCAACTCCAAGTACAATGTCGCCGTTACCATTCACAAGGCAGATAACTCAAGCCAGATTAAGGTTACTCTAAACGGACCCTCCTTCAACGAGACAAAGGAAATCGAAGTCCCTCCGATGTCCACTAAGAACCTAGAGTTCCAGATGCCGCAACTGGCTCCTGGAGACTACCAGCTGATCGCCGAGGGTGTATCCGGAGTGGTGTTCCAGGAGACTTCCAAGCTGAATTATGCCGATGGAATGCCCTCGACATTTGTTCAGACCGACAAGGCCACCTACAAGCCTGCTGATCTAGTACAGTTTCGGGTTCTCTTCCTCGACGAGAAGACGCGACCCGCCCAGATCGACAAGCCCATATCGGTAGTGATCACCGACGGGGCCCAAAATAAGATCAAACTGTTTTCGGACATCAAGTTGACCAAGGGAGTGTTCTCCGGGGAACTCCAACTGTCCGAGCAACCTGTCCTTGGCACTTGGAAGATCTCGGTTAGTATGGATGGTGATACGATGGAGACCAAGTTCTTTGAGGTGGACAAGTATGTGCTGCCCAAGTTTGAGGTGATCATAGACACAGCCAAGGACGTGCTGTTAGCCGACGAAGTGGTGAAGGTCACAATCAGGGCCAAGTACACACATGGTAAACCCGTCAAGGGCAAAGCAACTATTTCGATGGAACCTACTAGCTTGTATTATCATCCCAAATTAGAGAAGACTATCGATTTGGATGGTAAGGGTCATGTGGAGTTTGAGATTGATAGAAAAAGGTACTATTATAGCGTGAAAATCTTTGCCACTGTAACCGAGGAACTGACTGGGAAGCAAGTTAATAGCACCGCTTCCGTACACCTCCATAGGAAACCATATCAAATAACAGTAATCGAAGAGCCTGATTACTTTCAACAATACAAGCTTTTCGTCTACCAGGTGGCAGTAAAAAAATTTGACGGATCTCCGGTGGTGGGTTCGGCGAAGAATGTCACTTTGGCTTTTAAACGTTATAATACACCAGACTTAACTTTTGAAGCCCCGCTGAACGACAATGGCATTGCCACATTTACTCTTACCCTGACCCGGTTTTATTCTGATTTTTACTTCGTATATGCCACTTATGATGGGGTTCAAATTGAAACTAAACCCCTTTACCAATCCAATTCTTACTCAAATGAGCAGCTTAGGATTCAGATTAACACGAAAAGGTATGTACTTGGCATTAGATATGGAAACCCAAATGTACTAATAACAATTTAATATTTCCCACTTCAGTCCTCGCCTGGGTCACCTTGTTTCCTTCGATGTTAAATCGCCTAATTATATTCCCTACTTCGTGTTCACCATTGTGGCCAGGGGTAATATTGTGCTCACCCAATACGTAAATGTTCCCAGAGGTCAGAAAACCCACACGGTTACGTTTACCCCCACCTTTGAAATGGTTCCCTCGGCTACGATCTATATCCATTACATCGTCAACAACAGACTACACTTTGAGGAGCAAAGCATCGAGTTCGAGAAAGAGTTCATAAACTCGGTAGGCATCCTTAAAAACCTCCTTTTTGCTAACGAAATTAATTTTGCACTCCCTCCCACCCAACAGATCGATATCTCGGCTCCACTGAATGCCAGGCCCAGTGAAAGGGTTAAGCTCACAGTGAAAACCGATGCCGACTCCTTTGTGGGTCTTCTGGGAGTGGATCAGAGTGTCCTGCTTCACAAGTCTGGGAACGATCTCAGTCGAGATAATATCTTCAATGGTCTGAAGCAGAAGTACCAGACGTCGAGATCGAAGATGTACGGTTACGATAAATATCCTGGCAAAACCTCGGGCTTGGTGACTTTAACTAATGCTTTCTATGAAGATGGTAAGATCAAAGACAGTATTAACTTTAGTACGCTTCGAGGTTTTTTCTTAAAATTTTGTTAAACAGACAAAAAACCAATTCGGGCTTACTGATAACAAACTGAACTGAAAAGTTTGAATGAAAAAGGTGCTTAAGTAAAACAATATTTATAGTTATGACGTTAACCTTTGTCAAGTAGCCGAAAAAAAACATTTAATATTGTATATATATCATTAAATACTCTCCAGCCCCAGGTATTGACTGCCTATTTGACTGGTACTTCATGAGAGATTGCCGATATGAAGCGATTCCGGAAGGAGTAAGCTTTTCCAAGACACCTATGCAATATTTAAGTTCAAGAGCCAACCCAGAGCCGCAACCAAAACCACCACCACCAGTTCGTAAAGAGTTTCCCGAAACTTGGCTGTTCACCAATAGCGTCGAGTAAGTTGACATCACAACCTTAAGCTGATTTCTCAAGGACGATTCACTGTACCTTTCACTCCCACCTAATCCCACTCCCGCTTTTGTCCAATGTTTTCACTTGAAGAAATTGCTCAAGAAACTAATTCACTTTACCCCATTCCCTAGTGTGAACGGAGAGGGTTTTACCTTAACCAAGAAGGTCCCGGACACCATTACCTCTTGGGTTGTCACTGGCTTCTCACTGAACCCCACCTCGGGCATTGCCCTGACCAAGACCCCCAGCCAGATCCGCGTGTTCCAGCCATTCTTTGTGTCCACCAACCTGCCGTATTCCGTCAAGAGAGGTGAGTTGAAGACCAGTCTGGAGGAAAAACCCCAAATAACTTGGATTTAATCTCGATTGCAGGTGAAGTGATAGCCGTTCCCGTGCTGGTATTCAACTATCTGGACAAGACCGTAGAAGCGGAGGTCGTGATGGACAACTCCAACCACGAATACGAGTTCACCGAGGCCACCAATGAGGTCTTGGAGAAGGCCATTGATGATGTGCGTCGCGTCAAACGGGTCACGATCCCCGAGAACAGTGGTCAGAGTGTCTCCTTCATGATCCGACCCAAGAATGTGGGATATACCACCCTCAAGATCACGGCCACATCGCCCTTGGCTGGCGACACCATCCACCAGAAATTGAAGGTAGAGCCAGAGGGAGTCACACAGTTTGAGAATCGGGCGGTCTTCATCAACCTGAAGGATCAATCGGAGATCTCGCAGTCCCTGGAGGCGGAGATACCCGCAGAAGCTGTGCCTCAATCCGAGTTTATAGAGTTCTCCGTAATGGGTGATCTGCTGGGACCCACGCTCCAGAATTTGGACAACCTGGTGCGCATGCCCTATGGCTGCGGAGAGCAGAACATGATCAACTTCGTGCCCAACATCCTGGTGCTTAAGTATCTGGAGGTCACTGGCCAACGCATGTCGGCCATTGAGGCCAAGGCCAGGAAGTTCCTGGAGATTGGCTACCAGAGGGAGCTGACCTACAAGCACGATGATGGGTCCTACAGTGCCTTCGGTATGTCTGATGGTGAGGGCAGCACCTGGCTTACCGCCTACGTGATGCGCTCCTTCCACCAGGCAGCGAATTACACCCAAGTGGATTCCAAGGTCGTGACTGCAGGCTTCGACTTCCTCGTCTCGAAGCAGAGGGAGAGCGGCGAGTTCCCGGAGCTGGGAAAGCTCTTTGACAATAGCAAACAGAATGCCCTGGCCCTCACCTCCTACGTCCTGCTGGCCTTCTTTGAAAACAATGTGAGTAATTCAGGAAATCCAACTCCAGTCCATATTAATCGGTGACTTCTCTTCCCCAGGAACTGATTTCGAAGTACCAGAGTGCCATCGAGAAGGCAGTTGGCTATGTGGCCCAGGAGGTGGAGCAGACGGAGGACCAGTATTCCCTGGCCATTGCCGGCGTGGCCCTTCAGCTGGCCAAACACCCGCAGGCGGAGAAGTTGTTGACCAAGTTGCAGGGAGTGGCTCGGAGTGAGAATGACATGAAGTGGTGGTCCAAGACTCCAGAGACGAGTGGGAAGACACGCAGCAATGACGTGGAGATCACCTCCTATATACTGCTAGCTCTCCTTGATAAGGAACCCTTCGAGCAGGCCCTGCCCGTCATCAAGTGGCTTATCTCCCAGCGCAACAGCAACGGGGGTTTCTCCTCCACCCAGGACACGGTGATTGGACTGCAGGCCCTGACCAAGTTCGCCTCCAAGGCGGGCTCTGGATCCGGCACCATGGACATCGAGTTTGTGGCTTCCCCAGATGGCGGCTCCAAGGAAAAGATCACTGTGAACTCGGAGAACTCGTTAGTGCTGCAGACCCATGTGCTGCCCAAAACCACTCGCAAAGTGGACTTCACGGCGAAGGGCTCTGGATCTGCGATGGTGCAGTTCTCGTATCGCTACAACCTGGCCGAGAAGGAGAAGAAGCCCAGCTTTAAGGTCACACCTACAGTGAAGGAATCGCCCAGCCAGCTGCTGGTGCTGGACATCTGTGCCGAGTACGTTCCACTGGAGGATGGCGATAAGGACAAGGACTCTAACATGGCTGTCATGGAGATCGCTTTGCCCTCCGGCTTTGTGGGAGATCTTGAAAGCCTGGGCAAGATCAAGGCCGTGGACCGTGTGAAACGGGTGGAGACCAAACACTCGGACTCTAAGGTGGTTGTCTACTTCGACAGCCTGACGCCTGGAGATGTGAGGTGCCTGCCCGTGGAGGCCTCCAAGGCCCACTCGGTGGCTAAGCAGAAGCCAGCCTCCGTCTCCCTTTACGACTACTACGACACGGAGCGCCGGGCCACCGAGTACTACCAGGTGCAGTCCTCGCTCTGTGACATTTGCGAGGGCTCCGACTGCGGAGAGGGCTGCCAAAAGGCCTAACCGCTGGGAGATATAGTTGGAAGTAAAATGTAATTTATAAAAAAAGGAATTTTTGAAACTGAAATTTTAATAAAATTTAATTTAAAAAGAAAATTACAAAATTTTAATTTAAATTTAATATTAAAAATGGTTTTAAATTTATTGAAATTTATTTTCAAATTTAAAAAAGAATAAGAATTACACACAGAATTTTCTACTAAAATCGTTCACCACAGTAAAAAAAAAGTGGGACTAGGAAAACATTATTATTATTATTATTTATTTTCTTAGCTTTTCATTTAACAACACAAAAAGAATCCGCCAAAACCCTCCTTAATTCTGAATTACTCGCCCTCGGACCATACAAAGTCTCCTTCGGTGGGCTCCGTTCTAAGCCAAAGACACTGATCGATTACCTGGAAGCCCAGTTTCCGGAACATGCCCGAGGATGGGGAATTCGAGTGTCCCACCAGAGCCATCACATCATGTCCCTGAGAGGCTAGACGGTAGGAGATTTCCCTGGTTACTATGCTACCAAATCCTCGTCGTTTGTGTGAGTCCTTGACTTGTAAAGCGCCCAAATAACCGCCTTGTAATCTAAGTAAATATAAAATTTAAATAAAATATAGATATAAATATATTTACTTCTTAATTTAATAATTTTTAAAGAGTTTACCTTATGCACCAGGCCACCAGCTCCTGGGTTTCAGTATTATAAAGTCCCACACTGACACACAAGAGGATTTGTCGCTGGATAAAGTACAGAGAACCCAAGTGATGATTGGGCCATTCTTCATTCACCAAAGGAGCATCTTCAACACTCAGAGATCTCAGAACAAAGCCAGCAGGTGGTCTAGAAAAATATAATAAAGATTACTTGGAGTTTTTCATAAAATATATATCAAAATTCCCTTCTTACTCAACCTTCAGCTGGAGAGCCTCCTCTGCCTTCATATAAAATAAATCCGTGGGATCTCTGAATACTAAATTCAATTTTTTGGCTGCCACCACCTTGTCCAAGGCTTCGATATGTCTTGAAGGAATAGAACTACATTTCAAGCCCTTTGACCAGTCCAATAAGTCCAAAGCCTTTTCCAAGAGACCATTTGTGTTGTTCAAACTCCCCGCAAACAGCTGATAGCGATCCTAAGAGATGCAGATACAGATACATGGGCTCTCTTAGGTTCAGATAAAAAAATACAGAGAATATAGAACATAGAGTATAAAGATAACTCACCACTATAACGAATAGACCCTCATTTGTGGCCTGCTTTGTGGACAAAGTATAAAGTTGCAAATTCTTGATTTCTGGTTGCTTCTTTAGAAACTCTATAAAGTTGTCCAGGCAGTAAAATTCCTGACAATATTTCGGCCAATTTTGCTTAAAGAGCTCTTGAAATTTTTTCAGAACTTGCAAGTCAATAGCTTCCAATTTTGCGCTCATTTTTTTATTGAACGAAAACAACAACCTTTACGCACGAGAAGCAAACAACAAATGGTTGACTGATTAAATCAGGCAGCTTGCCAAGCAGCTTTTAGAAATTCTCTTGAAAAATAATCTGAAGAGAGTTCTCTTGGGTGGTTTCCTCTTAATAAAATTAGTTTCTAGCAGCAAAAACTGTAATCTTTTTATGGCAAGCCCTAAAAATAATTTTAAATAATATTTACACTTTCAAAACCCTTAATCTTAATCTTAAAAGCCAACATCTGGCCAAGACATCTGGTTTCCAGTATAAACTAGAGATATTAAACGGATTTGGATATAATATCTTGATTATAAAACCGCAAAAGCCACGGAAGTGATCTAAAAACCAAGGGAAAACTTGGTTTTAACTGATTTTTATACACTTGAAATTGTTTTCTTTAACTAAAATATTTATTTTTCATATTTTTTACCATCTCTTTTCCCAAAAACTCGAATCTCTTGATAATAACAACCATAACCCCCAAATATATTTACAGTTAAAAATTCATAAACAATCCCTTAATCTTATCACTCGCCATCGGGCCATTGAAAGTTTCCATTTTCGGCTTCCGTCATTAGCCAGTGACACTGACCGATTACTTGAAAGCCCATCTTATGAAATAAAGCAGACGATGCCTGGTTATCTTGGTCAACTTCGGTCATTACATCGTGACCCTCCAGGGCCACTCTTCTGGAAAATTCCTTTACTATCAGGACACCGAAGCCACGGCGCTTGTGCGAGTCCTTGACCTGAAGAGCTGCCAGTAAGCCATCGGGAGCTCTGTTAAAATAATTAAAAAAATATAAGGAAGTTCTTTTTTAAATAAATTTAAATTTTAGATATATTTATTATAAATAATATATAAATTTAAATGTTTGATATATTGTAAATACATAAATATTTTAAATAAAAAATTTAAATAAAGAATTTTTAAAAAATATAATTTGATAAAATCGATAGTTTAATGTTAAATGCCATATTTTTCAATTATTGGAAATAATATATAATATTTTTTAACACTGAGAATAATAAAGATATTTTAAATCACTTTAAAACCCTCCAAAAAGTATGCTAAAATTATTTTTTTTGTTGATTTTACTGCTTAACAAAATTAAACTTAACAAAAAAAAAAATTTGAATAAGTTTAAAAATGCATAAAAAATAAATTAAAATGAGAAAAAATTTAATATTTAATATTTAATACATATAATAAATATATTTACCTCACGCACCAGGCCACAAGTTCCCCGCTTTCCTCTTCATACAAACCCACACAAATGTTGTATGCAATTTGTCTCTGCATGAAAAATAGGCTGCCAGGCTCACTCCATTTCCAATGATCATCGATCACCTGGGCATCCTTTACACTCAGACTCTTTAGATAGAAGCCAACTGGTGGACTAAATTAAATTAAATTAAATTTAAAATTAAATATGATAACTAAAGGAAACAATCTTTACTTTAAACTCACTTTACTTCAAACTGCAAAGCTTTCTCTTGGCTTAAAAACAATGAATTTGTTATTAAATTCTTTAAGCAGAGTTTATTGGCCTGAATAACTTGGGTGGCTGCCTTGATGTATCTATGAGGCATGGAGCCGCATTGAAGGCCACCAAACCAAGTCAATTGAGACAGGGAATCCTTTAAAAGTTCCTCAGAATCTCCACTTTCCAGGCAGCCCATAAAAAGCTGATAGCGATCCTTTAAGGACAAAAATATTTAAAAAAAAATTATAAATACCTCACAAATATTACTACTTTTCTTACCACAATCACAAATAATCCCAGTTCTAGCTCAGGCAGCACGTAAACTTTCACATTCCTGAGCTTGGCATCCTTTCTGTGTAGTTCCAAGTAGTTTTCCAGGCAGTAAAACTCCTTGAGATACTTGGAATCTCGGCTATAGAGATTCCTTAGTTGCTCCAGCTGCTTTAGGCCGGCGACTTGCTGTAGTTTACTCATCTTTCTAACTGCTCCCTAGTAACCGGTAAGTGATCCAATTTATACAAAAATATATTATCTTCAAGTGAGCTTTATGGATGTCTAGGTCTAGGTCTTTACACAATTGTATCTCTCTGGATTTCTCTATCTCTAATTGCCGTCTGGCTTAGGTATTATTCATTGTTTGGCCAAGATATCTGACCACCACCCTTTGGCCGGATCATGCTCCAGTAATAGTGTTCCCCAGACATTAACTGAAAGCCCAGTTTCTCGAATAACCGACAGGCAGCTGCATTATTCATATTTACTAAGGCCGTAACATCCTGCTGAAGATCGGTGGCTATAGTTTTGGAAATAGCAGCAGCAACTACCAAGCCCAAGCCGCGACGTTGATGGGTGGGAATGACCTCCAAGGCACCCAGGAAGCCACTTTGAAGTCTGGAAAATATAATTTAAATATTAAAATATTTTAAATATTTTTTAAATTATAAATTACCCACCTTAAACACCAAGAGCAAAGCAAACCCGTCTCTTTTTCATATAAACCTATATTGTTATTATTTTCAATTAACATTTCTATGAGCTTCAGGGAGCCAGGATGACGGGCTGACCATAAATCATTTATAAGCTCAGCATGCTCTAATCTCACTTTATACAGATAATAACCCTTTGGGCATTCTATAGCCAGTTTCTGGGCCTTTTCGCAATTCAAAATATACATAATAGTGTTCATTTCACGATCCATGGTCAGGCTAAGCTCTGCCACCAGATCCTTGTAGATCCTGTGATGCATTTCGTGTATAGCACTGACTTTAAAGCCTCCTGACCAGTCTAGCAAGCTCAAAGCCAGCTTTAGATACGATTGCTGTCTGCTCAGGTTGCTAAAAAATAGTTGATAGCGATGCTAAAAGCAGATATAAATTAATAAATATTATTTTATTAATTGATAAACTATTAACTTCAGTAATTACCACCACTAAAAACAAGCCATCGCTTTGCCAGTCATTATCCAGAGTATAAAATCTTAAATGTTTTAAATTGGCATCTTTGACAAGCCATCTCAGATAGTTATCCAGCCAATAGTAACCCACGCAATGCCTGGGCCAATCCTTCAGATACAGGCTCTGCAGATCCTTCAGATTGCGTGTATCTGTGATTTTTGTGAGTCGCCTTTCAGTTGCCATGCTGAGCAAAAATATGAAACTGCAAATGTTTTCTTTCCATGACGTTGTTGCTGTTTTCTTATTTTTTTTTGTTTTGATAAGCTATACGAACTGCTCTAAGTAGGTGTATTTTAGTTTTAAGGAAAAGTTTGTTATGGGAAAAAGGAAAGTGCTTATTATTATAGTGTTGAGTTGAACAAAACAGGATTAATTTAAATTATAAAATATATAAAGAAATATAATTTTATATATTTAATAATTTAAATTTATTCTATTATGTAATAACTGTGTCAGAGTATAACAGCTTCGGTTTTTAAAATCTTAACTTTTGTTTTTTTTTTATTGTAAACATGTGTTGTAAGACCTGATTGTGGAAATGTAAAAAAGAATGTTGATTAAATCAGTGGCGAAAATACTAAAAGTAAAATAGGTGATCTAAAATTATTTTTAAAATATTTAAATATCCTTTAATATATTTTTTAATTATATATATAATTATATATATTTTTTTATTTCAAGAATACAAAAATACGTAAATTTCACTAAAAGTCACTCTGTAATGATAGAAAAAAATATATTTATTTAGTTTTTTAGTACAAACACTCTTCTTATTAAATTGTTCAGCAAGAAGACATTCTGATTGATATCAGAGCTAAAGAAAAAACAATTTTAATACAAAGTAAATATATTTATTTAAATTATATTCTTGGGTTCAAGTCAAGACTATATTTCTATTCAAGTTATTCACCCGGGTTGGTGCTTTCTCTAAGGCTTTACAACTTTTACATGTATAAAAATATTATATTTAGCATATGTGAATAGTTTTTTTAAACATATATCTTTAAATTGCTTTTTTTTGTTTAATAAAAATTTTAATATAAATATGTTCAAATTAATTTAAAATTAAAATGCTCTAATTTGTACTTGTATATTGTATATGAAATTTGTATCCATATACTTCCACGCATGAACGCAGAATGTCGCTCAAAATCAAGCATTACTAGTAATTTAAAACACATTTAATTCATAATAAAATTGTTGTTTTTATTTAATCAGAAGACAGATTATCTCGTTGAGAAGCTCTTCTAGATTCGTGAGCTGAAATTCGCCTGAAATTTTTGGGAGATCAGTTCCGAATCGCACTTAGTTCTCAGCGGACGTTTTGCTAGTTTTTTGTTCTTAAAAACACGCTTTTTCTTATCTCAAAATAAACAATATGAAAATTCTGTATTTGCTAATCTTAACCGCAATCCCCACTTGGGGATGGACGCCACTCAGAAGTCTCTGTTCGGGTCTGCACTGCAAATTGAGTTTGGAGAACCGAAAACTGGATTACTATAGTCCCGCTACGAACATCGTTCACCTGGAGCTAAGCTCCTGTCAGGATAGCGATCTGAAGACGGTTTTGCTAACACCTCGTCTCCGGTGGCTGACTGTGCTGCATTGTGAAGGAAATTTCACTACAACTCACCTGGAAGCACCTCCAAATCTGGATATCCTGCGGCTACGTCTTGGAAATGTCACGGAGCTACCCATCCTGGCCAACATAAGCAAGCTGGAAAAGCTGGATTTGAGAAGGAATAACATCATACGATTGTCTAACGAAACCTTCCAAGGAGTGACCAACCTCAGGGAGTTAAACCTGCAGGATAACTTGATTAGAGAGCTGCCCGAGAAGGTCTTTCATCCGCTCAAGAAGCTGTTATACCTGGACCTGAGTCGCAATCAAATCTCTCAGCTCTCGGAGACATTTTTGCCCAGGGACATTGAGATGATAGAGCTCTTTCTGCGTGAAAATCCTTTAACTACATTGGAGTTTGCCTTTTTTGTACATCCTAAAAGCATTGACTTCATCGACCTCACCAATTGCCGAGAGATGAGGGGCCAACTAAGCTTGCCTTTTAAAATATATACCTTAAACCTAGAGGGCAGTGGCGTGGAGTCTACGCACGTCTTCTGGCTGTCCGAACTTAAGGCGGCAAATAGTAATGTCAACGACATGAGTATGATGCCACATCTCAAGGTACTCGACTTGCGGGGCACCAACTTGACTTGGCTTAGGGCTAACGAAATCCTTCGCCGCTATATAACCCTAGAAATTGTAGATCTGTCCAATAATTTTATACGTTTTATTCCGAGCGAAGATCATCAGAGTGTATGGCCCACCTTCAAGAAGCTCAATCTGTCCCACAATGGTCTATGGGATCTGCCTGTGAACTGTCCTTTATTTGGTGTCCAACTAACCTCGCTGGATGTCTCTTACAATAGACTGAACCGCATTGACATGGCCACCTTTGAGGGTGCCTACGATCTGGAGAGCCTGTTCCTGCAGGGAAATCAATTATTTAACTTCGATTATCGTTCGGAGAAGCTTTATAACCTTAAGGAGTTGGCTTTGTATGACAATGATTTTGATGCCAGTTATTGTAGGGAAATGGAAGGATATTTCGGTAATAGTTCTTTGATTTTGCATCGCTCTTCCAAAGGATATGCCTGCCTTAAGCCTGATGAAAATTAATGGGGGAATTAATAATAAATCTTAAATATTCCCCCCCAAATTACCTCAAATAAAACTACATAAAACCTTTAGTTAATTTCAAAAACTTGTAACTTTTTATTTAAACAGTGGGCGCGTTTTGTTGGTTTGTTGTTTCATTTTGTCATTTTGTAGAATATATACAAAAAATACCAATGCTTAAGACATACACCTAATAATAGTTAAGTATTTTCACACATATATATGTGTAGATCTGTATATATATAGTTAGGGATCTGCCAATTCTTCGATTTGTACAATTAGATTTACACATAGTTGTTTGCAGTTTTGCTGGAAGAAGAACCTCTAGGGTTTTGGGCTTTAGGTTGATATTTACAGCTAGACTTTAGACATAGTTATGCTTTCTTCAGCTTTCTTTAGATTTCTTCTGGTTTCTTCAGCTTTCTTCTGGTTTCTTCATACTCTCCTCTCAGCCCTGGCTTAGGATGCTTGGTGGTTTAAGTTGGCTGATCTTCAGTAGTTAAAGTTCCTCCGCCTTGACGGTTACTTCTTTTGGCGGAAACAGCTTGGAGGCCAGGGTCTTCTTGAGCTCCTGGATGGGCTGCGAGTCCTCCTCTTCGGGACAAGGCGTGGGCGTGGGCTCCTCCGCCTGCGAGGAGGTGGGCGAGGAACACGAACTGGCCGCCGATGTTGCCGTTGACTGACGAGGCTCCTGCTCCCGCTCTTGATCCCTCTCCTGATCCCTCTCCTGCTCCTGCTCCTGATCCCTCTCCCTTTCCTGCTGCTGCTGCTGCGTGACCTTGCCCATGAAGCTGCGTATCTCCTCGAAGTAAGACTCCTCGGAGGGATTCTCACAGAAACGGCGTATGCAATGCATCCGCTCGCTCACCCCGGACAGAGCACTCAGCGACACCGCATCCGACTCGTGCTTCTTGAGGTGCCTGTCCAGGTTCGTCTGCTGGCCAAAGCAGCGCTCACAGATCTCGCATTTGAAGGGCCGCTCCTTGTTGTGGATATTTCGGACATGGCGCTGCAGATTGGAGGAGATGCTGAAGGAACGTTCGCAGTATTTGCACTTGTAAGGCTGCTCGCCGGTGTGAGTCCTCAAATGCCGCGTGAGATTCGCGGAGCGGGGGAACACCTTGCCGCAAAACTTGCACGTATACCGATCCTTGTTACGCTGCGGCAGATTTGGGTTTGTGGTTCCAGGAGCTCCTCCTCCTGGAGCAGCACTGGCTCTGGCCTTGTTTTTCCTTCGCGTCTGATAGTCCTGCAGCTGGGGATGCTGCTGGGTTAGCTTCGGGTTGGGATGCGGCAGCTCCACCTGCACCTGTAGCAGCTGCTCAGTGGGTGGTGGCCAGGTGAGTTCGCATTTCTTTAGCGGATGCCGAAAGGGAAAGTCCGGACCGGTGGGACTCGAACTGGCACCCGTAGAAGCTCCTGTACCCGGACTGGTCACCCCGGCGAACACGTTGCGATATTGCAGTGGCAGATTCTTGGTCATGGCCTCCAGCAGCGTGGGATGAACGGCGGGTAGCGAGGCGGGTCCTGTAATTAGATGGAAAATAAAACAAGAAATAGGTAAATAATATAATTTAATCCTCTATTTCCTCACACCCACCTGGTCCTGTTGCTGGCACAACCGAAGGAACTACTGCCGGCACTACTGGCGGTGCTCCCTCGCGCAGCGCCCTCAGCATTTTCCGGCTCATATCGAAGCCCAGATCGGCCAGCGAGGCGGCTATATGGTTGTTGTTCAGCTCCTTGAGCTCCTTCTCCTTGAACACAATCAGGTTACTGTTCTCATCCTCCAGCGGACCCGTTGGCTCCGTCTTTCTTTTGTGGGCCAATCGTAGGTCCAGCGGCTGGTCGAAGCTGCTCCTTCGCTTGCCCTTGGCATGGTGGCTTAGCTGGTGGTGATGATGATGGTGATTGTGGGAGTGATGATGCTGTTGATGATGCAGCTGGCTGGAGAGCCTGCCCCCCGCCGCCGCCGCTGTCGTCGTGGGCGAGGACGAAGACGACGAGGATGAGGAGGAGGTGGTGGCCGCCAGCGAGGAGGCCAGCTCATAAGGTACGTGTGATATATACGATGTGGGCACTAATCCTAAGGCAGGGTATACGCAGCCCTGTTTCGGGCTAGGAAGCATCTTTCTTGGTGAGTGGTCTTTCTCTCTCATAACTCTCATTAAGTCGCTCACGTGGCCGCAACCGGGTTGTGTTGTTCCTCAGATTTTACCTTGTTCTCTCAATCGATTGGTTGAGTGATTGATTGGTGGATTGATTGGCGGCTTGACTGAGTGCTCTAGCTCAAGTGCTATAGGTTTGTAGGGATTTTGGGTCTGGTAATGACAACGAAGTTACTGTTTCGAGGATAGACTTCGCTTTAAGGTTGTTATGTACCTGAAAAAAGTAAGAAAATACAAGTTTAGAGTTTAATTTAAATAGTTAAATGTTATTGTAGGCCAAGAAAACGTTATTTGTTTGCTTAAAAAGTGGTTTCTTATTTCTAAAAAATGATTTATAAGTCAATAAGAGGCAGAACCTTAGACCTATCGGCCAACAAAATCGTTAAAGTCTTATAATTATAAATTTAAAATATTTATAAATATTTCATAAAAAGGAAAATAGTTTTTTCTCATATTTTTATTACAAATGAAAGCTCTTCAACCGTCATTACTTAAAATATTTTAAAAAATGTCCTAAAGTATTTCTAAACCTTTAAATATTGTAACTATTTCTTAGTTAACCTTGGGTTTTTCTGGTACTAAAATAAACGTACTTTCAAGGCCTCCCAAGTGCGTTACAGTTCATCTAAAATCAACATATTTTCCCCCCAATTCCACACCCATCCAGACTCTGGCTAAATAAAACCCATTTCTTGGGGTGCGTCACAGGGTTCAACGCTTTGGCAGCTGTGCCAAATCGGTCTATATAGTGAGCGTATGGATTCTATATGGAACTTCCCATCTACGTCATACTGGGCCTGTCCGCATACCAAACTAATAATAGTGCCAACCCCAAAAGAACATCTTTTTTTGGATACATTTTTCTGTTTTACTTCTTTTTTTTTTCCTCTTTTGTGGTTCTTTTAGCGCAATGCCAAAAGCCACCGAAATGTTTAAACAATTGTTCTATTGTCTGTTGTTTTAGGGTGGAAAAATACTTGGAGGAGACCACTGACAAGAGCCTCAAAGAAACAAAAGCGACACAAGAAAAAGAAGTCATGAAAATTAACAAAAAAATGCTTAACGGTATCTAGAGTGACGATTATGTAAGACAAACAGACGGCCAGACAAACATCTAAGCACACACACATTAAGAGAGGGGGTGGTGTGGGGTGTGTGTAAGTTGGGGTTACAGCAGCACCTCATGTGGAGGTCGTCCAAGCTTCAGTTAAAGGTGCGTGCAAGGCAAATGGAAAATGCGTGGGTCTCGAAAAAAAAGGCTTGAGGAGGGGAAGCTTACACTGGGAGAATAAAATAGTAAGAAAACTTATACATAGACATTTTTTTAAATTTTGAAATTAAGGTGAATTAGAACGGTTACTTTAAAGTTTTAAGTCTAAAACTGTAGACCCTTTATTTGCTTACAAAAGTAAAAGCCTTCAAAATAATTTTCTTAGTGTTGAATTTAAAATTTTTGTATTTTTTTTATTATAAAATAAATAAGGTAAATTATTTGAAATGAAAATAATTTAGTAAATACTCTAGCCTTAGAAAAGGTGTCAAAATATATCGAAAATTCTATACTTTATCGTTATTTTTTTGTGAAAATCGATATATAAATCGATAATTTAACGTTGTGAAATACATATTTGTGATAAATTGATTTTCTGTTTGACGTATTAAGCTGTTATATTTGAATTAAAATATAAAAATAAATAAAATATGTATGTATGTTCTTAAAAAAAGCTTTTTTATTTACTTAAATTACTAGTCTATCTACCAAACACCTTAAAATATTTTATAATTTTCTTTTTCTAAGTTTCCCTACTAAATTTCCTTGCAGTGCATCAACCCAAACCCAACTCTTGGCAGATGGCACGTTAAGAAGAGACCTTAAAGCGATTCCCGCCTCCTCCGCCAAGCCATGTGAACCGAGTTGCATATTTGCCAACTGCAAGAAAACAGCAACAACAAGAGCAACAACAACAACAACAAACAACTAAAGAACTTGGCTTAAACAGACAACCTGCATTCAGGTGGGCGCGTTGATCTATGGAGCTCTGTTCTCCTATCTAGAACAGAATTTTTCATGAGACATTTTCGTGGGTTGTCTTGGCTGTCGTCGCTGATGTTGCTTTATATTATTTTGTTGTTCTTGTTATTTTTCTGCATCATTTAGCGATCGTCTGGCGACAACAAATTGCCTTTTGTTGTTGGCTTTTGGCCAAAAAAATAAAGTTAATTAGCCGCATTTGCTGGCTTTGATTTGTTGTTGTTTGCGGTGTTTATGGGGTTTGAAAATTATTGTTACTGAATTGTAATTAGATTGCCAGAATGGTTGAGAAAGATTGCTGCATTTTTTTAGGGCCACAAACAGGTGTTTTTTTTTGTTTTAATCGTTTTCTAATGGGTTAAATGTGTGAAATATGATAATAAGATAAGATATTTGTGGGTTAAAAGGGGTTTTTTCTCTGAAAAGTGAAAGATTCTTCCTAAAATGTATAAAACCCATTTCCCGCCTGCTTTTTTGACATAATTCCCCAATAATTACATAAATTCTTCCAATAAAAATGGCACACCTGCTTTTATTTTGTATTTGGTTTCATCACAGCTCCCACAGGTTTTGTTTACACAATAATTTTGCAAATATTTATGATTATTTAATAACAACAAAGCGTATCAGCCATTCGAAATGTAAAATATTTGCCTAGCTGGTTGAATATATTGATGACAAGTTTATTGACACTGATGCCACGGCATAACAAAAGGGGAAACGGGTGAAAAATATATAGAGTAAAAAAACAAAAAAGAAGAGGCCTAATTCGAGTGATGGTTCAGGTGCAATCATTTTTATAATTTGTTGACAATTAAGGCCTCGCCTGCGAAAGCCAAAAAAGTAATATATATAAAAACCAATTAAAGAGTAACAAAGTTTAAGCGGCGACAACAACGAGAGCAATGAAGCAAACAGCAAACAGTTCATGAAACGGACGGTGAAGGTACGGCACCGCAGATACAGATTCGGGCTGAGAGCTCTGCGGATGCACAGCCAGCAGATACAGATACAGATGCAGATACAAGTTGCGGCGTCGCATGTTGCAAAGAAAAGTGAAATCAAAGTTGTAAAACCGCGAAAAACGCAGTCAGGCAGACAGGCAGAGGCAAAGAGACGCGCGGATGCGATGGCGACGATGGAAAAGCACCGCCACTGCCGCTCCAGATTGGCAAAAGTGTCCAGCGAAGGAGACGTCGTCGTCGTTGGACGTTGACAATGTTGCCACTCTGCGGGGACTGCAACTGTAACTGTCATTGCACTGGGAGGAAAATTGGGAGGTAAATTGTTCTAAAAACTTTTACATTTTAAAACGTCTTAATTTATTTTATAGGTTTGGGGTTTTTGGGCTTAAAACCAAGCCTAAAAAAATTTAAAATTAAAATAAAATATTTTTAATTATATTTTCTCCGATTTTAATTATGAAATGTCAAGGAATCTACCAAATCTTTTGATCATTTTACAGTTTTTTTTTCATATAATTTTTCCAGTGTATGGCGTAACTGTAACTGAAGCATAGTTATATAGAGCTGGAATCGGGAAAAGTGGCCTTCCCCCGAAATTAACTTTGTCATTTTTCTGGCGATAAAACACCGTCATCATCATCAGCAGCTGCTCAGGCGGCGGCAGCAGCATCATGATTATTAAATGCTGGCCGCATAATTATTGCCATAATCATGACAATCATTCGACGCAGTCGCGCTTCAGCAGCACCAAAAGCCAGAGCCAAGTCAAAGCATAAGCAAAAGGCTAAAAGCAAAAGCATAATCAAGCGCAACTAAACCACAACTAAAGCCAAGACTAAGACCTGGCTAAAAAGGAAAACCGAAGCCGGGGCGACACACAATGAAAAACGAGAGTAAAATCTCCAAAGCGAGCCGCTCACTGAAATGGAAAATTAAACCTTGTTACATCAGTTGCAGCAGCAGCAGCAGCAGCAACTTTGCAGCAGGATCGTCTCAATCACACACATACACACAGCACACACACTCTCCTCTAATGGCAACCTGATACCAAAAGCGTCACAACAAACTTCCAGCGACAAACCAACAAACAAAAATAAAGAAAATCAAAAAAGAAAAACCAATGAAAAGAAAAACCAATAAAAACAAAAGTGCAAAAAAAAGACGCACACGCACAGGCAATAAAATAAATGCGAAATGCTTGAGATAGAAGAGATTAATACCCCAAGATCATTCACAAGATGAGGCTGGGGAATTTAATTTGCCAGTGGATTTTCCTCTTCTCGAGGATTTTCAGCGATTTTCCAGCGGTATACCAAAAATGTTGATGCTTGTTGCGATAACATAAACCAAAAATAAAGATTAGATTATGACTTTATTTGGTGGCATGGTTAGGGGAAAAATGTCTTGGAATGATTTTAAGTGCTCAAGAGGGTTTATTTATTAACAAAAAAATCTGATTATTAACTAGAAAATATCTACAAATATTTAAATCTTAGAATAAATCATAGAGAAGGTATTTAATGCTAATTTATATAATAAATAATTCATAATTTACAGCTGATTCTTTAATAATCAAAACAAAAATATGTAATTAAATATTATTAATTATATAAACTCTAAAGAAGTTGTCATAAAAATCTTGTGGTCATAAATAAAATATTTTTTTGTTAACCATTATTGAAAATAAATTAAATATTTGATATTTTCTAGAGAATTTTAATGGGTTTTGAGGCACTTATTACATTATTCACATTTTCAAAAATAGTAAAAACTCTTTTTAAGTTTAATATAATTAATCCTTTTCTTCTAGTTTCTCTTTTTAAAATCATATTATCGTAATTATCTCAACAGCCCACCTTCCTTAATTTTTCCCTGTTAGCTTTTTGCAGATTTTTTCACCTGCAAAAAACTACCTGCATAAAATCCCCATTTGCCTCAAATCTGCTCTCTAAACCCAACTATAAATGATGGCCTGTCAGGAACAGTATTCCTCAAACGTAAAACGCTGAAACCGAAAGATGTCCGAGTTGGCCAAGGAAAACTCATCAACGAGAGCAACTTGTGAAGCGGCAGCAGCAGCAGCAGCAGTAGCAACATGCAAGAGCCACCAACTGCAGATGTGTCCACCAGTGCAGAGAGAAAAATAAAGGCTTTAAACTTTAATATACTAAATATATTTCTAATCAAAGGTAATTATTATTAATTAAATATTTTGCTTAAAAATGTAAATCTTCATTCATTTTATAAAAAATTTATAATAAAAACTATATTTACAAATTTTAAAAATAATTTAACAAATTTTAAACGCATTTAAAAGTGCTTTGTTGAATATTTAAAAGGAGTTCTACATGCAAATTTTTAGATTTAAATATATATTATTTAAAAGCTTATTTAAAATTTAAACAAATTTTGTATATATTTTCCTTTACAATTTAGATGTTTTCCTTTTAATAACTAAAAAGGACTTTATAAAAATTATAAAAAATAAGTTCTTTTGTAAATTTAATATTTTTCAAGATTAAAATATAAAAGCATTAGAATTTAGGGATTTTATAAGTGTTTTAAAACTTAATATTCTGATAAAAAATATTTAAATATATTCTTTACTTAATTTAATATATTTTTTAAAACCAGAATATAAAATATTAGAATTTAAATTATTAAAAAATAATCATTCAAACTTTTTCGCTTGCTGTAACTGCGTTTTTTGGGGACGTTTCAGATGACGACTTTTGCGATAATGTTGATGATGCTGCTGGAGATGGAGCTGGGAGCTGGGAGCTGGGAGCTGCTCCAAGTTACAGCTTCCAGGGGACCCTCGTCCAGTGCAATCTGTACCACTTTTTCCCCCTGGCCGGACAGCACAACAAGTGCAGCAGCAGTTGCAACAGAGCAAGCACACACATCTCCTCGGGAATCACGTCTTGCAGAGCAGAGCAGACCCTGGTTGTCGTTACATATCTGGTTGTCTAGATTGGCTGTGCAACTGCTTCGGTTCGTCGTCGTCGTCAGGTGAAATAAAAAGTGAGAGTGACATCGGAAATTGTTTCAATTTTCCAAACGAAACCAACAAGCTGGCAGATAGCTAAAAGTTGCCGCAATTGCCATCGTCATCTCTCGCAGCCGGTCGTTGGTCCGCTTGGTCTGCTGAATGAATGTCGAAAAGTGTATCGAAAACAATTTTTCTACGTACCAGCAAGTGCTTTCCCAATGCTCAACAAAAAAAAAATAAAGTAAAAACCAAGAAAAACTAAAAACATAGACCAGTTGGCTGCCTCGCCGCTGGCTGCCTCACTGCATCCTGTTGTTTGTTATAGTTTGGCTTGTTTTATTTCTTACTTTATCTTTATATAACTAGCACACGGAGCAGCACAGCACAGCACAGCACACATGCCTTCGTCCCAGCATCCCAACCAGTTCAACTCCGCGCACTCCTGGCTAAATACTCAGCCTAAATATCTCGAGGTTTCCTCTTATTTGAGGTGCAAATTTTGGTTGGCTTTCTGAAGACTTAAACTAGTTTATGTCCCTCTCATTTGTAAATGACCGATCCGACGGACGGACACTCCATAAATTAGTAGCTGGCTTTTATAGCCAGCGTTTTGGGCAAATGTTTGGAATGCATGAAATACAGCTCAATTGAATATCGAAGGTAGGTGCCAGTTAAGCGCGCAGAGATCGATAATTATCGGAGACTCTGAGAAAGATTTATGACCATCTTTTGGTTGAGTTAAATATTAGCCCCAGGCCAGGTTTTTAGATAAAGTTTAACCTGCCAAGATGTTTAAATTATATTTTTCCGACCTTTTTTTTACAAATATTTTTAATCTAAAAATTATTTTTATTTCTCCTCTGAATTATGTTTCAATTAAAGAACAAGGATATAAATGGATGACCAACTCTTTGTTATCATATTTGTTAAATTTAAATTATATTTATTTACAAGTAGCTTACATTTAAGTTAGGTTTAGTTGTATTTTTAAGCTTTAACTAACTTAAAACTCTTTAAAATATTTTCTTAATCTTATATTCCCCAATTTCCCTTACCTAAACTCTCTAATGATGCCTCCTCAACTAATTGAAAGTCAACAAAAAATCCAAAAAAATAACAGCAAACTGAAAACTCCTTTTCTTGGCCAGATGTGCATCCGTATATCAGGCCAAGCCGCCCCAGACATCCACCCACCCAAAGCCTGATCCAATGATCCCAAGCTGGACAATCCACCAGCCAACGTCCCTCGTCCAAACGTCCGAAATACCGAAAAGAGTGAATGGCGAAATTTGTGTGTTTTGAAAGTGCGCTCCCCCTCCAAACATATATGACCAGGCTAAACGGAGCCCAGAAAATAAATAAAATAAAGACCAAATACAAACACTCAGCCAAGCCGACGAGTATTCAAATATTTAATTGAAAGAGTAAGGCAGAGAGTCCACAAATCAGGCTAAATAAAATTAAATTAAAAGAGAAAAAATTGGGAAAATAAACTACTCCATTTGATTGCCTAAACGTTTTCAACAGCTCAGCATTTTTAAAGCAATTAATTAGATTTTTATTTCTTCATTCGGTGCCGAAGTGATGCCATTGGATTTCGATTTATTACCACACACACTCGAAATGATACAATTATTTATGCCCGATCGGAGGAGCAGGCTGTCCAGATCCAGTCAAGCTTGTTCTAGTTGAAAGCGAACTCCTCCTCGGCTCTTATTTCTTTTTATTTGTATTTATTTTTTGTCACATATATAGACGCTAATAAAACCAGGGGAGAAAGAAGTAAAAATAAGTAAGAAAAAGAAAAATATATATAAAAAAACTGAAAAGAAACCATATCAACATTCACATCATAAGTAAACCAGTTTGCACCTGAGAGAGGAAGAAGAAAGTTGTCTTGGCCATTTTAGTGTGTTTTTTGCACTCAAGACTCTTTTTTTTACAACTCTATGTGGATATTGCAATTTAAACCTATATATATGTGAGCTGGATGCCCAAGGAGCCTCAACCGATCCTCCGGCGGGCGTTGGAACAATGGAGACCCCAGAAAAAAAAGGAAACCTAACTGTAACATGGCAGCTACCATCGCTATTTTAGTTTTTTATTTTTTGGTCATAAGCATGAAATATTGCGCACATCCAAAGTGTCCACATGTCGGAGCGATCCGCTGCAGGCCTAATTATATTGCCGCCGATCCAAGTGCTGGAGAGTCCAGCCGATCCGTGGCGAACCTCCTCCAACCTATCATTGCCTGACACATGCTACCGTTCAAACACGTGCGCCCCGACACAAGACAACAAACAATCCACTGCAAACACCAACAAACATGGACCCCAAACAGGCAGCACAACAACAATAACAAAATAAAACAACAAATAAAACAGTAGCCAGGCCAGGAGAATAATAATGGTAGATTCCGCTCTATAAAAAAAGGCACGAATTTGGTATACCCTAGACGGGAAACAGGGGAAAATAATAAAGGGGAAGTAGCATTTATGCTTTTGGGAATATCGCACATAATAATTTATTTAAAATGTAATAAGCTTTGATATTTAACAAATTTTATTATTAAAAAATATCGAAATTAAGGTTTAATTAGGGATATTATAAAAAAAATAAACGCAACATATTATTTTTAAGTTATTTGTCTTTTTTGCGATTATAAAAGATCTGTATATCTAACAGAATATTGCTCTATCATACATACAATAGCTAAAATTTCCTTTTGATCCTCCTATACCTCCTCCTTGTTATCTCGCCATGTGTGCAGACCCCAGTTATAAGACAATCTTCGTTGGCCACCGTAATCATTATAATACCATCTTAATATGCATACGAGCATCCATTCCATGGCACTCCACACCACTCTCTCCAAGGAAGTGTATCATCAGTAGCCACAGCATCACAGCCCCCTCTAACAACAGTACCAATCAAAGAGCAAATACCGATCTGGCTTTGGCTCTGGCTATTGCTCTGGCCTAAAGTGAAAGTGCTCCAATTGCCGATGCCAGCCACCGTTCGGTAAGACTGAGACTGAGACCGGGACTGAGGACTGAATCTGTGACTGGACCCCGGGCTTCATCCGCGGATGCGGCCAAGTGCTTTGACTCCTCCTCGAATTTTCAGTTAGGCTGGCACACACTTGCTGACAAGTTGTTTGTGTCCAGGCTGCCAGCAGCTGCACCCTCCGAAGCCTCCCAAGCTTGAACCATGCCACCCAACTAAACCATTCATCCATCCATCTCATCACCCAAGCCCAGTCTGATTTTACACAGTAAGAAAATCGTAGTGAATTAGGAATAACTAAGGAAAAAGTGAGACAACTTCAAGCCTCTCAAAAATGTCCTTATAATGAACTCCTTTTCAGTAGCAACGTCACACAGCTGTGTCCTTATTCATAATTTTCCCTGTTATTATTTTTAATTTAACTCTATATTATTTCTCTATTATAAGCTTTATATTTTTCTCCCAGTGCCTCGCACATTGCGGAATAATTGGCGTGACTGGAAGCTTCAAGTGCGCCGCTATTAGCTTGGCTGGCAATCACAATTGACGGCTCCAGTGTTGGTCAATTGCCTGAAGAGGCTGAGCTTCAAGATTTCTGCTCGTGTGCAAAATGGGATTTCCTTCCGGTCGCCAAGAAAAACAAAACAAAAAACTAATAGAGAAAAAAACCAAACGGAGATTGGTGTTTAATTGGTGAGTGTGGATACTGAGGTGTGCAAGATGCAAATTGCATAAATCAGGCGGCATTAAGCTTTAATGGCTGGAAAGGTTTCTGATAGAAAATTAAGTGATTTGGAGGATTCCCCTCATGCCAGAACGTTTTTTTTTTTGTAATTTAATTCAATCAAGTCATTTCCTTGAGGTGGCAAAAAGTGGTTAAGCTTTAAAGAAAGAGGTGTTAATATAAATACAGATACTAGAAAAGTACGGAGATTTTTCCTTTTTTTTATCTTTTTTCTTTATAATTTGGTTTTCTATAATTTATGGTATAACAAAACAATATGTAAATAAATCAAACCGTTTATTTAAATTAAAATTAACAGAACAGAACTTACAGAACTCATTTTTATATATAATTTTTATTTTTCGATTTTTAGAGCTGATCGTAACCCAATGATTCCTTTGTTATTTATTATTTAAAGAGCCCTTAGTAGCAATATATAGTTATATTAATTGTATCAAATCTTAAAAACCAATCGAAAATGATGAGAAATATATTTTAAATTCAATACTTTAATTATAACATATATTTTTATTAAATTCTACACTCGTTTTACTTTTTTTTCCCCACTTTTTAACGCTCCCTATCAATATATCAGTACAAATCGCTACCGGAAACCACATATCTTTGCCGAAAACCACCTCTAAATCGTTTAAAATTTGCCCAAGGGCCCTGAAAATCAGACTTTAATTCCAGCAACTCATCATCTGCTAAAAACTAAGACTAAAACCAACCGGCACAAGTCCGAGAAACCGCAAACGAGGCACTTTCATGTCAACCCACAATTCAAACCGCACACAAGAGAGAAAAAAAAGCGCAAAGACCAAGCGAATTCTTCCGAAATTGCCCACAAACTAGCCCACTTAGGAACTGACAATGGAACCACACATCATCTCCTATATAGTATGGTTGTAACTCTTTTTGGCCAATATCTAGAGCAGCTCCAAGAAGCTGGCAGGGAGGCTATATCTATATGGTAGTATGTACACCTGCTCTCTGTGCCGAATGGTTCCCATATATCATCGTCCGCTAAACAATATGCCAAAAGTTAAATGCGATACAATTATCAAAGGCCGAGATACATTTTTTCTGCCATTATTTCTGTGTTTTTTTTTTTTACGTCTCGAAAAATGCGAATTTTCACACACACACATGCGATGGGGAGGAGGCTGGGGGAGGATGGGGAGATTTAAGATTCAATGCGATGTGATTACATATTATGTGTAGTTGTTTTTTTGTCTGCCGCGTTTTATGGTCCAAGGTTAAATGCTTTGAAAATGAAGCTGAAAAGGCAAGAAAAAAATAGAGCCGGGAAAAAGAGAAGAAACAGAAGACAGAGAGTGACTTTTTGGTGACTTTTGTCTGGGATTTTTGGTTTATTTTTTGGTTTTTCTTTTATTTTTTCTTGTATTTTTCTTGTTGTAATCTTTTTGGAGGGTGGCTCATTTGATTTGCAGTGAATATTAAAGCAATTTGTGGGATTATTTCCTATTGTAATCAACGGTTGTGTTTACTCATCAGCTGCGTCTCCCCAAAAATTTGTTATTATTTTCAGTGTTGTTTTATTTTGTTTTCTTTTTGGTCAACTCATTTTCAAGTACAAGTTACGCTTCTTTTGGACTTGAATTTTTTTTGTCACTCAGCCGACAGGCATGAAAATTGGCCTCAATTTGGATCTCAAAAATGATGTATTCATAATTTCATTTAAAGAATTTCTTTGGTTAAAAGAACCGACATTATATATCTAAAATATACCCTACCGTACACCTCTTTTTTTCTCTGTTTTTTATTATTATTGTTAAGCCAGAGACTCGACCCCACCACAATTAATTAAAGCTCTCATTGCATTCAAGGTTATCTTTGGAAGCTCTCTTGGTTTTCTGTTGTTGTTTAGTTAGGTTAATTTACAGCTTTAAATTAGTGTAGTTTACTTTCAAAACACTTTACTTTTGCTTTCAAAATATATATATACACGCGTTGCTGTCTAGGGTGTGGGGTAATCATTAAGTTGTTTAAGTAGATTTTTCTAAGCCGCGCTTAAGGCTGGCTCGTACTATTATTATTTTATGGCCAAGAGAAAGAGAAGTTGCAGAAGCAGAAGCTGGGATAGCAATCGATGATTGCCGGTTTTTGGGCTCCAATGGCGAAAGGTGTGGTCACAAGCATTTAGAATGTGATTTAAATTGATGATCTGATCTCAGCGGTGGCTCCCAAAAGGGAGGGGTACGCGTAATGCGGCAAGTAATTGGTTAATCAGGAAATCTAGTCTGCAGAATTACACATCATTTTGGTGAGTTTTAAGGTGATTTTTATTCTATGATCGGTTAGATATTTTATTTAGACTTTTTTTTTCTAAGGGAATGATGATTTTTGATTCTTAGTATAACTATATTTTGAATATATATTAAAAAATAAAGCTACTGTAGTATTCTTCAAATTTATATCTTTCAACAACTACCTAACCACTTAGTAAAGATTGGTAATTTTTCTTACCATTTCTAACGCTCTATTATTTCACTTAAATATTAAGCATAAATCACTCAAAATTCCATCCACTTTGATTAGCTAATTTACTTGGCAATCATTTCATCGACCAGCTGCATTTTGAACGGTTCAAACTCGATAGTTCACTATCTCTCGCCCCTATCCATACATTATATAGATGTATATATCTATAGATGCAAGTACTAATAGCATATCTGGGGCTATTTAGCATTTTGCGATCCATTTAAGCCTCGGCCGACTGCCGACTGTCGCTCCAATTAAAATACAACTCATCTCCTGGGCCGCATTTGCAAATTGTTGCATTGCAAATTGCGGCTTACATAAAGTCAGGGGGCGAGGAGTCTATATAAAAGTCTGTTATTGAGATGTCTACGGTCTGGGATTGGGATCTTTGCATCTTTGGATTTTGCTCTGTCTTTTTAAAAGTGGCAATGCAGAGAAAGAAAGATGGGATTTCTTGGCTTGATTATCGGTAATTAAAAATTTAAAGTAAGGTTTGTATATTAATAATAATGCATTGGGGAAAGGGGTTACTTATAAGACATTCAATTTAAATTAATTTATTCATATAATATTATATGAATAAAACACAGAATAGTGTATAATACCAATTTAAATGCATTGGGAATCGATTTTACTAATAACTAAATTAAATCAATAACAAATCTTGCTGACATCATAAAAATTAAATAATTTCAAGAAAGAACAGAATCATATAATATATGTACCTATAAAAAAAACATAAAATATTACTTTTAATTAGATCGAAATTTTTGATTTTATTGGTCCAGTAGATTTAGCTAATAATCAAGAATACAAAATAATTAAATTCCTTAAAATAAATTCCTCTAAGAAGAGCTATCCTTTTTCCTTCTCCTTCCGCTAATGTCTCTTCAAATTTCGCTCTTTGAATGTCGCTCTCTTAATTTTGCCCTATTATGTTTCTATCTTCTTCTTTTCGGCTCCTGCGATCCCCGAAATTCCAATATGGCGGTCGCTGAAAAAATCTCGAGTCGTGCGGACGTGTTTCTTGCGCTCTTGTGTTATTATTGAAAATCAAAGTGTTAATAATGTTAATCGTGTAAACTTTTGTGTAATTATGGCAAACGATTGAACATTCCAAGTGCGTGTGCTGTCCTTTGTTTAATTTTCAAGAAGAAAACGGAAAATGTGCGTAAAAGCTCACAAATACATGCATACATATGTATTTGTAATGTGCCTTATGTCCAGCATTGGGAATTCTTTAATATATTCGATATTTTGTGTGTTTTTATAAGGAAAACAAGCATTTATGTTTGTTCGTATATTTAATGAAGAAGCAACAACAAAGAGCCAAGCGGTGACGCTGTTTCAGTTACGCCAGTTGCCACATTCCTTCCAATAGGATCCCGTTACTCCGAAGTAAGAATGGCCGTGGAAAGCGAAATAAAGTGAAGTGCGCGAGTTCTCAATTTCGGCGTTTTAATTGCTAGTCTTTTTTTATATTTTTTTTCTTTGTGGTGTGCTCCTAATTTAAAGTCTAAAATTATGTGTATTTATTGCAAAAAATGAAGATATATGTACATATGTATATTCCTATTTTATTTATTTTTTGCTTTGTGAATCTAAAAGCCAAAGAAAGGAAAGCAAAAGTGTATTAATTCATGCAAGTAAAACAACAAAAAATGTGCCCTGCCAAAATCAAAAGAATCAAAACCAAAAAGGCAAAAGGATGACCAATCGCATGCAGAGAAAAGGAACAGAAGGTGAGTGCAAGAAAAAACTGAACAAGAAGAGAGAGAGAGCGGGAGAGGCAATTTATCTATGTGTTATAAGAGAGCAAGGATAGAGTGAAGCTACATAACGGTGATTCTCTTTGCGAAGGACAGGGACAGGTTAAGAAGGAAGGCAGAAGAAAGGATAAGAGAGAAAGAGCGACTTAGGATTTTGGCAAATAAAAGAAAATCTATGAACTTGAAAATATTTTAAACTTAAATTATTGCATTTAAGCATATTTTTCGCAGTGCCTTTACTTTGTAGCTTTTCCTGCGCTTTTCATTTTTATTTCTTAAATCGATTTGCGTATTTCGGGCAGCGGTAATTGCTCGACGAACTTTCATATGGCGGGGGGCCTTCCCCCCACCCTGGCCGCACACTTTTTCCAACCGATTTGAATGTGGATTAAGTGTATTCGAAGCCAAAGAGTTTGTGTATAGCCCAAAGTGATTTGTTTTTCAGATTGCCGCGGCACTGCGGTTATCGAAGTCATCGTCGTCGTCGTCCGAGTTTGAAATTGAAAAATACACACACACTTGGGAAAAAGAGGGGGGAGAGGGGGACCTGTGTGTTGGCCAACTAAATCAGCGCACATTCCGAGGGGCAGCAGCGGCAGAGGTAGCGGCAAAATGTGTAACGCAATCAAAGCCATCGCTTCCGGTTTAAGGCGCAATTAACTGCCTTGGATTACGCTCCTCTTGCCACTGCAATTGTCGGCTAGATCGGGCTTTTATTTTTTTTTCCAGTTCCAGTTCCCGACCCGACTTCTCTATATATAGCGTCATGGTCATCATTTCGCAGATTATCTGTGGAAACATTTCATTTCACTCGATTTCGTTACATTTACTTCCTTTCCAGTTTCAACATTTTCTGCTCGCTGCTCTCTTAATTTTTAATTGGCACTTATAGGGCCGTAAACAAATTTCTTTTGCCGAAGCAACGATCAAATGTCATAATTTCTTCTCGCCAAACTCATAATTTGAATTTATTTGAAAGTTTTTCACGGTCTTTAACAATGAGCTTTTGCCACCGGAGGCGACTTATGGTAATTTATTTGGCGTTTTCTCGATTATAATAAGATGGGAACAAATTTGCACTTCCTACTGGAAGAAGGTCTCTGTAATGATGGTGTTAACGGGGGTAACAAGACAATTGGAAAAGTGGGAATCTGATTAACCCATAATAAAGATTTTTATTTGAGCTCATTGCACTAATTTTTAGAGAAATTTTGAGATTTCTTTGTGTTATTTATGGGAATATTTATTAGCTTTATAGATTCAAAATAAATATTTTCCATTTTTAAAATGTTCTAACAGATTTTAGAGCTTATGAAAATATATAACTTAACTTTTTCAATATTTATTTACCTGTATATGATTTTATGTACAATAAATGTCTTAATTATAATTATATTCATGTTAAAACTCTTTCAAGCTTCCTAAATATGGCTAATAAGTAGCAAAACAAGTGAATGTTAACAACTTTTAGTCTAAAAGTATTTTAATTATATTTCTTCAGGGTAAATTAACAGAGATGATCTGTGTTAAATGATTTATATTTCCCACCAAAGCTCCAGCAATATCAGCTAATAGAGGAAATAAATGAATGGATCTCATCACACCATCTAAATTGGACCTCGCCTCTTTGAGAACTTCATTGAACTGTCCGAAGTACATTCGATTCGTCACTTCTTCGCTTAATGATCTCCCTCTAGAGATGGGGTCTCTCTGGAGGAATAGGGACTGGCAACCTGTCTGGGCTTTTTGGCCACTCACTAACCTCGAAAAAAAAAAGAAAAAAACGTTTAATTAATGATCTCAACTCGGTTTACCTGTGCTGGCTCGGGCGCTTCTTTTACGCCCATCTGCCACCAACCAAAAAAACAACCATCAACTTCTATTTAAAATTAAATTAACCTGCTTAATTTGCCCCCACCCCTGGCGAAGAGACGCGCCCAAAACATTCACTCCGAAAAAAAACAAAGAAAAAACTGAGGAAAAAAAGAAGAAAATCGAAAGGCGCTACTAATCGCGTTAATGCCTATAGACTCGATGTATCTGCATCTGGCGGCTACATTCGGACACTCGAGCGATTGCCCTGCATTTAACGCACAAAAACGCTCTTGTTTTATTTTATTTTAATTTTTTTTTCTCGGGGATTATCATTATCGCCGCTGCTGCTACCCTTTCACCCTTCACCCGTTCCGATTCCGATTTGGATTCGATTTTGATCGCTCAATTAGCGTAAAAGTAACATGTCAAAGCTATTAATCACTTTCTAAGCCTCCGAAAAAGAGATACATTCCATATTTTAGGCGTAGCCCAGGCCCGCAAAAAATAATATTATATTATATAATTTATTTTTTCTTTTGATTGCCAAATTAAAAAGCCTGTTGCTAGCTGTGTGTGTGTGGACAACTCTATTTCGCTATCGAAATCGCTGCGTCATTACTCGAACTTCAATTTCATTCATTCATCAATTACAATACAAGAAAAATACAGTTTGGAGCGGTGGAAGCCTTGAATCTTTCGGATACGTGTCTCTGTATCTCTCGTCGCTCTGCGGCTCGCAGACTAAGGAAAAAAGATACATTAAAACTCAAATTCATCCATCAGTTTTTGTTGGTGGCTAAATAAATGTTCCCCAGTTGACATTAAGTCTAATATTTGTTGATCCTGTGATGGTGCTTATTGTAATCAATTAAATTAAGTTGTACTTAGTCTTCATTAGAGTTTTGCAAATTCATTTATTATTTTATGAGTGTTGATTGCAGGCAAAGTGGTGTTTATGGTACTTTGGATTTTGTAATATGTAATATGTATTTTAGAATGGGTTTTGTTTGGGTTGAATTTATTTTTTTGTAATCCTGTTTAGGGGTAGGGATGTATAAGGAGAAGAAAAATCCTATATTTTATATCCACCATAATATCGTGCTTAATATTATATCGAAAACATTGCATACTTATTTATATCGAATTATCTAAATAGGGTTTTCCCTTTAACAATTATGATGTAATATTGATTTGATTTTCTTTTAAATATTTATAAAATTGAGAAGTATTATTTAATTTGAATAATATATTAATTGCCTTTTTAAGATCATTTCTAATTTTTGCATATTGAATTCCCTTAAACTTAATTTATGCCTCTAAATGTTCCTGTTATAGATTTAACATATATTTTAATAGATGTGTTCGTATTGTTTTTTAGATTACATAAATTATATTTATGTTATATTTAAATAGATATTAACCTTTATCACCCATATTAACCCATTACACAGACCATTTTATCTTTTATAATCTCACAATTTAATCTTTAATATCTTTCCATATAATAACCCTTTTCTTTATGACTTCCATATATTTTCCCCATTTACTTTACATCTGAAAATAATTAATTTAAAGTATCTTTTCCATACTTACATGCTTGGATTTTCCGATCGCTTTGGTAGCATCAATTTGCCAGCCTCTTCTAGTTTATTGAGCAGCTTTGCTCTAATTGCACAACTAGTTGTTGTTGTTGTTGCAGTCACTAGTGTTGTTGTTTCTATAGTTGTTGTTGGTATAAAATCCGCACGGATATCCGCTGGCCGCTGGCAGGAAGAAATCACCATTTGAGCACCGTTTGGCTATTTTTTCCTATATTTTTTTCTTTTCTACGGATGTTGATAACTCGTCTCGGCATTGGCTGTACAATATTATGGATTTGATCTTCTGGCGGCTATCGTTATTGCTGCTGCTTCAGGTATTATTTGTTGTTGTACAGAGCAAGTCATCCTGTGCGATCGAGGCAAAGATATATAGCATATATTGTATATAGCCAGGAGAGCCGACGGCGCGTGGGAATTTAATACGTAGTTGTGGTTTCAGCAAAGCATTTAATCAATTTTAACAAATTTTGACTTGGGTTTAGGATTATAAAGGATTTTATATCAAGTTTTTATGAATTTTCCAGGCGATAATTAAATTTTTTATAAATTTTTTTGAATAGAATTGTACGTATCCAAATTGTAAGGTCGTTTTTGTGTTTTATAAGTTTATTTAATAATTTATTTAGGTTTTTTTTTAATGGTATAGGTTGTTTAGGAGCTTTAGTTATAGGTATTTTGTAGGGAAGTAAACACTTTGAGATGTATTTGTATTATTTTAAATTATAAATCGAACTTTATACACTTTTTACACTTGGTCTGATTTATGATACAAGTTGTGCGGGGAATTACGTTTATTTTTATAATTATAATATATATTTCTCTATTTAATTGGCTTTAATTGACGATGTGTTCTCCGCTGGAGTTGACATCGATCCGGTCGATCTGTCGTCGTTTCAGCTTCCTCTCTAGTCGCGGACTATAATCTTTTCAGTTTTATAATTTCATTATCGGGAGAGACTGTCTGTTTAATGTCTGACCATAATCATCGACCTGTACACATATCTCGTAGTCGTAGTCTCGCAGTTTCCGTGCTGTCACAATTTGCATTAATTGCCTCTAAGCAGGTAGTTATCATTGATTTAGCACCGATCTGGGGTAGATATAGGCCATAGATATGCATTCTATATATGGGTGTGTGTGTTGTTTTTTTTTTTAGTATCACATTATCTTCGGGGCGTAGTCCATTAAGAATATTATTTACTGTTGAAATTCCTTAGTGTTTTCCTCAGTAATTTGTGATTCAATTTTTGTAATAATTTATGGTCTATATAGGAAGAGTGTTGGGAGTTGAAAAGTTAGGAATTACATTTCGTTATTAGGTTTTCTTTATAAAATCTTGAATTTACACTTTTTGATTTTTGATTTCACAAGATACCGATAGATCCTTCGGCACTTCACTTCCAACGGTAACGGCAACGCTTTACCGTTATCATCACCATCGCGTTACGTTTCTTATTCGACGTTTACGTTACGTGTTGTTGTGTGTGGATTGTATATGAGAGGGGAGAATCGCGCTCACGTTACGTGCTGCAGTTTTTCCGACAAAGCGACAACACACGACCAATAGCTTTGAGACCGTCTCGCGGACTGATGATAGGCCCCAGTCGCAGAGCCGCAGCTTCAGTTTTCGATTTCCTAATAACAAAAAGAAAAAAAAAAACGGCTCAAAGAAGAAAAAACTAAACGCAAAATAGACGACGGAGCGACGTCTTCGGCGAGTGTATGGGTGCTCTGAATGAATACACAAACGATCGCCGATCTCCTCCAGTGATGATGACTCCACACGAAACTCGAGATCCACACCAGGGCAGCGCAGCCGGCTTAGGCAGCGACCGAGGCAGCGACAGAGACTGCGGCTGCGGCTGAGCTCCAACCTAGCGATGCAATAAATCGAAGCTAATACACTTCTTTCTTAATGTAGAGCGATACACACACACACACACACTCACGGACAGACGGCAGCACGAACGCCCAGACGGGTTTCGAACGGTAAATGAGGGGCCGAGCGCCGAGCGGCGATCCACGATCCACGACCACGACGATGCATATGCATCCTGCCTAGCGCGTTTTACTCAATGAAAATTCCAAGACAGCTCGCTGCATCCGAAAACTGGGTGGAGATCTTCCGCCCCAAAACGAGTGCCGAGCCGAAGCCCCAGCTGCGCCAGCCGAAGTCTGTTGCCCCACGAAGGCGGGCACACGAGCTCCAAAGCCCCAAGCCCGATCTCCGGCTCGTTCCACTTGAGTTCCACACTCGCCGCGATACGGGATCGAAAAAGTAAGCGTGAAGCAGTCGCCACTGGAAGCCCCAACGGTCAATAGGCGGATGGGTATTCCAGTAATTAGACTGGGCTTAGGGAAAGGGAGGAAAACACAGAGAGAGAGGTGCACTGAGAGCAAAAAGGGATTGGTTTTAGCTATTGGTTTTTTTTATTAAGGAAATTATCTGGAAATTCATTTGGGGGCGAAGTAGGGAGATTATTAAATATAGGGTATATCTGATTGGCTTTTCAGCGATATTAAATTACTATACCGAATATTACATTGTTTACCAAAATTGTAGAACTGACTGATTCTTACATGGTATTAACTCAAGATCATATTGAAATATCATTTTTCTAAAACCAAAATTCAAAGAAAACCCACACATTTCTCAGTGTGGCATCTCTTTCCATTTGGGGGGGAAATGGGAAAGTTCAACGGGTTCTTTCACTGATCACAGATTAACATACGGTCAGAGAAGGGTCTCCGGTGTTGAGCTTGTGTGTCCTACTTGGCACGAGACTGGGATCGGGCATTTTCAATGTCCATGTCCATGTTCAAGACCATGTCATGTGCCTTCTTCTTGGCCACTTCACACAGCTGCAGCAGCCACTGCAGCAGCCCCTGCAACATCAGCAGCAGCAGCAGCAGCCTAGCTCTTGGTGTTTGCTGCGGTGCCTTGGTGCACCGATGTTGCTGTTGCACGAAATCGATCAAATCAAAAATGACTTTGTGAAGTGACTAACTGCCTAACTGCCAGCTGCCGTTGCTAGTTGCAAGTTGCAAGTTGCTGATGTTGCAGCAACAGCAGCGGCAGCAGCAGCAGCAATTGCTGTCTAACAGTAGCTTGGCTGCTTTGATTTTTTGGCGCAAGTCCAAGTCCAAGACTGAGTCGGCGACCGCGACCAAGTCCAAGTCCATGGACATACAACACTTCAAAATGAAAGCTTATTCCCTTGTAGAAATTGTACCGTTAGAGGCACAGGTACAGCGCACCCCATGCACATCAGGTCGTCTGCACAGCAAAGAAAAAATTATACCAAAAGATGCCACGGATAAGAGATGGTCAGTTGCTGATTTTTGCTATATTTTTCTATAGTCTTTTTCGAGCTTGTGAAGAAGGAGGAGCAGGCTTGGACTATAAATTGTTATTGAGAGAAGTCATAAGGGGAGTAATAAAAACTTAACATAGAAAATGTATATTAAAGTAACAATTTATATTCCCCAAAACGTGTATATTTGGTAACTTAATTTGAATAGGGAATTGATTTCCATTTAGTATCATTATTTATTTCGTTCTGTGTGCCCATCTGTCCGCCACTCGGGCTCCTTTCCTTTCCCCGGTCAGCTTCGCAGCAGCATCCCAAAAGATCCAAACATCCAACTTCCAGCATCATCATCTCATGCTGATGATCGGCCAACACTTGGCAGGTTTATGGCTCAGATATTTGCAAATCTCCAGGTTCCGCCACGAGTTGTTATTGTAGCTGTTCTCCTCTTGTTATTCCAGCTGATGATCCGCCATCATCTGGAGGAGATCTCTCCTACTCCGCCAGCACAACAGCCGCAGCAGCGGCCGCGTGCCAAGCTCCTCGTTGGTTATTTATTTGAGTCAATGAGTTCACAACTATTTTTCTATTTTTCCTTAATGGCTTTTTCTTTTGCTCCTCTCGGCTTTTCCTCTCTGCATTTTCCGGGGGAAGGAAGCGCCTCGTTGTCTTCGCTTGATTGATGGTTTGATAATGTGAAGTCGGTTCGGTTCGGGGTATTTTTTCGGCCTCTGCGGAGCCAAGGATTATTGGTGATGGTCAGGGCCGCAAATGAGTTCAATTGAAGATTATCTTTTATTAATTAGCGAGGCTGCAGTGGCGGGGGAATGTGGGTCAGGTTAAGGAATTTCGGTGGGTTTTTGATTGAAGGTGGAATGTGGCAGATGATGGAAGGTGGAGAATGAAGAATGTCGCTTTGTGGGGTTTGGATTTGAGTGGGTTTTTTTTGGTTGGTTATGGGATATAGATCAAGATGTGGCTTTGGTAAGAGAAACATATTTTTAGGATTCAAGAAACATCTTTAAAATTAATATATAATTAAGAGTTATAAGAAAATAAAATGGTAATTATTTTAGAGGTCATAATAATGCTTATCAAAGATTTATTAAATTTAATAATTAAATTAAATTAATCTATTAATTATTTTGGATAACTTTGGTACTCTATTTTAAAGAAATACCTCAATGTTTATATATATTTACTCATTTAATTGTATTAAATTAACTTAGTTTATAAAGTTATCTTATTATTATTTACTTTAAATGGGTAGAAGTATGTATAAATGGTAGAATAGTGCTCTCCTTGAATTTCTTTGAATTAAAACCACTTTTAAAATGTGTTAAAAATGTTGTAAAACCCCTCCAACAATTTCCCACCAGTCTTAAATCTTTAATAAACCCCTCACAGCTCTGTAACTAATTAGTCTTACCCACTAAAACCCCCTTTAAAACCATGGAATTCCAACTCTCGATCGATGATCGCCATGTTCGAGGCTTCATCTTGTCACCACACAAATCATGTTCTCGTGAAGTGAAGAATTTGTTCCTGATTAACATTGTATGGGAATCGGAATGGCGACATAGCAGGTACATAAATACCAGCATAGCTCCGAATATATAGTGAGATTTAGCATATATAGATCGCAAGTCCGGCACGATGCCCGGGCTATTATGCATAATTAAATTGTTCATATGCGATAATTAGCCGCAAGCAAATAAACGGACAAAAGCGGCGCTATTCAAATGACTAAATAAACGTTTAGTTTATGGCTTATATCTTTTAACTAAACGAGACAGCAACAAATACAGCGACAGTGGCAGTAAAACCAAATAAACAATTTGATAAATTTATGCGAGCCACGAAAACAGCGGTGGAGCAACACCAACAATAATAATAATAATAATAATAATAAAAGCGAGGAAAGCAAATCGAAAACGTTGGAGTTTAGGAGAGGCTTTAACACCTCGCTGGGCCCCCGTCTCCTTTTCCACTCTTTAACCCTTCAACGGCAGCTGCTGCACATAATTGGCCCGCCGAGAAAACATGGAGCGATCGTAAACATTTATTTTTGTTGTACCTGCTCGTGCAGGTGTGTGTATAGTGTGTGTGTGTGTTTGTGGAAGACCCGCCCGCCTTTTTTTTCTTCTGTATTTTGTTGTTGTTTTTGTTTAAACGTTTTCAAATCGCACAGCGAATGAAAACGAAAGAAAAAATGAACACACATCGAAAGTGAGCACATAGCGAAGCGCTGCCCCGACGTATCAGAGTTGAGCAGGGTCCCCCTTCCCCTCCAAGGCCCCTCCGCCCCTCCTATCTCTGTGAGCTATCCCCGATCCCCCGAAGTCTATATGTGCGACTTGGACGAGTGCGAGTACAAGCTATGTAGCTGCGATACTATATATACAGATTTCCGAGAGACTTTGCATGGCCGGTCGATCGCTTGGGAAGGGGAAATCGGTATGTTTTACACTGGGAAAATGTAGGAAATTTGAGAGTAATTTTAGATTTATTTAGGAAGGATATAATATAATAAAGAAGGAATTGATAAATATTTTAAGCTAAAAATTTATAAATTAAAAATTATGTGAGCTGGTATATTTATAGTAAATTTAGTAGTAAATTTAATAGTAAATTTGATAGTTATAGTAAATATATTATTAATAACTAAAATAAACACAAGTTATACTAGTACGATATGTTTCGATATGTAAATTAAGAAATATTCTATTAAAAATTACAATATTGATATATATTAATAAAAAATACTTAGCATAGTAATTAATTTCAGCTTCTTTTTCTGATTCCATTACCTTTTAAATTTCTAAAATTATTTTTTTTCCATTAATTACTTTAATAAGTCCCCCAAAACGTTATATTAATTTCCCTCTGTGCATGAAGAGATCGTGGCCATATGCCCGAGTGACCACCATCGTTGCTGCTGGCTCCGCTCCACACAACACAACACTACACCAACATTGAGCCTTAGTGGCATGGAAACTGAGCCCCGCCAGCGGAGATGCAGTTGGGTGGCTATCAGCGAGGAATTCGCCATGAAGGCGAAGAGGCGAACCATAACCAATATGGCTATGGCTATGGCCATATAACTATAACTACGACAACCAAAAACCTTTTTAAATTTAATGATAGCCCAAAGGAAGGAATATTTGCCAAGCTATTTTCGTTTATTACGCACATTAATGTGTGCCAGATAACAGAAATATAATTTGCTTACGTTTTTTACTTTTCTAAAATGCTTGCTTACTTAAAAAATGCTTACGTATTGATATATGCGTCATCTGGGAAAAAACTGTGCTTAAAATAAAACATGTGTTTTATATAGGAAAGGGGAAAGAACTCATGGAAGTTTTTTAATATTTTTATTTACAGAAAATGTTGCTTAAATTTAAAGAAATATTATTTAAAAGCTAAGAACTATAAGGATTTTATAATATATTTAAAACCATTTCCTTTGATATAAAATAATTTACTAAGACAAAACCATTTACTAATACTACCTAAAATATATTTTTAATCCATTATTAAAACTTAAGATTTATTTCTAGTCAAATTTAATTTTTCCAGATTATTATTTAATTTTCTCGGAGATATTTTTAGGCTTCCTAATTTTTTGGTAAATATTTTAACGATATCTAAATTAGAACACATCGAAAATAGCTTTAAACCAAATATTATTTTAATTATTATGATAAGCACGAGCCGATCTGCAGATCTGTTTTATCTTCTTATATAAACACACTAGAAAAAAGGAAAACACACATCAGGTAACACAATTGCCTCATTTTATAAACGTTTTTCTGCTGCGTATCCAGAAAGACCTTCCCCTACAGATACAGATACAGTCCCAGGCGAGAGATACAGATACAAACGCAGATACTCAAATGCACAGATACAGGTCGTGTTCGGGTTCTAATTATACGATAGCTATAGGTGCGCTGAGCCAGCCGTGAAACGTGCGGGGTCTGACCTTCTCACAGAGCCTGTATATATATACATATAACTCCCATTTGGAGTGCATTCGTATCTGTATCTGAACGGACTCCACTTCTTTATACTCGCAGGGGATTATTAAGTTTTCAGCGGCTCGGAAAAAAGGCTTCTGTGGTAGCAGCTGCGATTAACTCGAATTCGAACGTATTTAATTATTCGTGGGCCAGGCCGAGACCGGGCCCGGGCCTTTTGCGAATTCTTGGGCGGGACGGGACACTTGGCCTAATGCTTTTGGCCGCAGCTCTAGCCACCGCCCAGCCCAGCCCAACGGCCAGCGGCCAAGTTATAACTCAAAATAGCCAACCTATTGGCCTTAATCTCGATGACTAAGCCAAGTCCATCTCTCCTATTTGTTGCAAGCCCACTTTTAATTGTTAACCATTAAGCGAGAATAGTTTTAAATTGTATTAAGAGGACACCTTCGAGACTAAGCGCATTCATATCGCATTGATCACAAAACCCAATCATTTACGGACTTATAATTACCAAGGAATTAATAATGTTTTAAGAGTAACCCATACTTTTCTTGGCTTAATTATACATATACCATATTTTAAAAAAAGCAGTTTCCTGGCAACTATTTAATTACGGACCCATCAAATATTGATACAAAGTGGAATGGTAGACTGATTTATTACTTGATCTTCGAGTTTTATTTAGTTATTTAAATTTTATTAAAAGAGATTGATTAAAGTTCTGAGTATATATATATTCCCATTTGAATTTTTGCAATTTCATATTTTTTCTTCATTCAAAAACTATTATTATTAGCTCCAAACTTCCCACCTTCTACAATTCCTCAATAAATTGCTTTCTCATCGATCCATCTTTACCCATGTCACCCATTTGGCGTTCCCTCACGCCGAAGATTAACCCAACTGTGCGCGACAATACAAAAAAACCCGAAATCTGATATATTTGTCTAACATCTTCGGCATTAAGCTCAAGACGCAAGATTTCCGCATTAGAAACGATTTTTTAATTATTATTTTCAGACGCCTACGCGCCCAACTCGATGGCTTCGAGTGGATGCTCTGCTCAAATGTCAGGCTTATTAATACAACAGAGAGATCTCTTCGACTGGAGCTCAAGTGCTGGGGATTTGTGGTTTCCGAGTCGGAGGATTGAGGCTTCGTACCTCCACATCGAGATTGGGATGGAAATGGAGATGGGGAGCATGTGGCGGGGGCACTGAGTGTGTGTGTTGTGCATCTTTATGTGGGAGTGCGGGCCCCATTGATGACACGTCATTTGCTGGCATAGACATCTTCGTCAAATGTGTTAAGTTGCGCTAAGAGGGAAAAACAGGTCTTCCAGTTCAACGGCAAAAGTGTCAGTAAAATGTCATGGAAAGCCACTTAGTTGTGAGTAATAGGGATGCACAAATATGGGACAAAAATTGAGGAAACCTATCGAAATTATTAAAAAATTGAGTTAATGGTGGGGAAAATATTTACAGATATTTTTTTGTAAAGACTAAATCCGAATTGGTTTGAAGGAAGTACCGTAATAAATTTTATGAAATAATAATCGAGCATTAAACTATAAAAATAAAAAAATATAAATTTGAAAATAAAAAATTCGATAATTGCAATTAATAAAAAGATAATATTGCTAGATATATATTTTTTTACAAAATCTAAAGTTCAAACATTTCAAAAAACATTTAGAATTGAATATTGAGCATTACGTTTTCGAAATTAATTTATTTATAAAATTTAATTATCGATAATTTCGATATATTTAAAATGCTACTCTCAACTGTTGATAACAACATGTGCCATCCCTAATCTGGGAATTGGTTTTCCACAAATACAATTTCTGAATCGGATTCACAGCCTCACCCAAACTCAACCACAAACACTGCCCATATCCGCTAACAAAAATATTAAAGGAAAAAAAAAATCGAAATCAAGAAAAAAATTGTGGAAGCAGCCGGCGATCAGACATTTGTCAATTTTCCTGCCCCTAGCTGTGGTATTTTGGTATATATTGGCTTTCGGTGCGATTGGTTCTTGCTCGCGGGCAATGCTCAATTATGGCTTTGATTTAAATCAGTCTACTGACCCCAAAAGTTCAGCTACGGAAATTGCAAATTTAATAATTGACTGGCTCTCGTCGGCCCAAAATCGAAACAGTAACAGAAAACTGTAAACACAAAACCAGAGGGGGCTTATTAATGCGATAACCTTGGCTGATTTAATTTCTGCCGCTGCCGCTGCTGCTGCTGGCCGGGGCCTGTGATTATCCGACTTCCATGACAACAATAACAATAACAATAAGCAAAAGGAAAAACCAAAGACCAAACTTGCACAATTTCGACACTAAACGACGTTGTCTGTGGGGCCACTCTTCGGCTCGAGTGCCTTCGAGCTGCCAGTTAGTCGCATATTTAATTAAGAGATTGAGTAGCACAAATAGTGTTGAACAATGGCCAGCACGAGTCGCATCCTACACTGGGAGAAAATTGTTGACTAAAAGAATCGAAAATCTTGATGGTTTTTGAGGTCATTGTAAAAGGTTTCAAGCCATTAAACTTCATTGTCTTTCATTTACAAGACTTTTTTGTTTGAGAATATCTCGAAAATATCTCCTAAAAGGTAGTCTTCCTTAAATCTTGGTATGAATAACTGAAGGTTTAGAGAATGTATGTTTAACTGATATATCATCCTCTCTTTCAAACAAACTTCAAACTTTGCACTTAAATCCTGTTAAACCGATAAATATTTATCAACAATTACCCTCCAAAATGTCCCTCGACTTGGTACCTGAACCTGCACCCTTGAAGATCTACCTGTTGACCTACGAAATGGACATTCCCGAGGACTCTGGCGATGGAGGACTCCTCTCCATAGTTTCCCTCAAGGCCCAACAGCTCAAGGTGTGCGGCTTTATTGCGCATACGCACAGTGGCCGCCGGGTGGGTGGCGAACTGGAGGGCACCGAGGAGGCTCTCCATCAAATGGTCGAGTGGCTGATGGCCAAAGCCCAGGGCAAAGACCAGCAGGAGGAGGCGGCTGAGCCGGAGGAGAAGATCAAGGGAGTCAGGGGCCAGATGACGGAGCCACGATTCTCCAAGTGGACGCTGCAATCACGGACCAAATACGATGATTTCTTTCAATGTTGAGTGAGGCTGAAGCTGTTGCTGGTGCTTTTGTTGCTGCTGCTGTTGAGTTGATTAAAAATCGCAAATTGCAATGGCCCCAGAATATTGTTTCGAGTGCATTTTCATCTCATAAACCATAACAATCAGTGTCGGGCTGCCGTTGCAGTTGCAGGGGCCATCGAACAATAGCTCCGTCTCGACTCTGACTCGACGCTGACTTTTCAAAGTCAAAAACGCGATTGTATCATCAGTATTTTCGGGGCGCGCTCTCTGCCTCTGATTTTTTTCCACCGATTTTTCGCAGATAAGGTGGGCCAAAGGGAGGGGGGGCCCCAGCTGGAGCGGCGAAAAACAATCGAATCAATTCATTTTTCTAGGGCGTACTGTGCCACTTGAACGTTGAACTGCAGACGCCCCAAACGCTGACTACTGCTGGAGCTTTTCGGCTTCAGTTTCGATTTTCCTCCGGAGCCACGGAGTTTTCCATTGTCTCTCTCGGTCTTGATCGTGCCCCGGCACTAGTCATTTTTTAATTTTTCAAGATTTTCCAAGAGCTGCCGCTGCCACTACCGCTGCTGTGCTTCTGCGCATTTCGCAATCTGAACTCTATAAATCTCTCGTGCGCCGGTGTGTTAGATTTATGGGTTATGGGCCAAATGGGAGCGGGCCAAGCCAAATGTTCTATCTAAGCTACCTCCAAAAAAAAGATCAAGAGAAAGAAAAATTATATAGAGGAGCGATCCAAGCCATTCAATTAGATCTAAATGCTGTCAACATCCAGGAGGCGGCGCAGGAGAAAAAAAGTGGAAATAAAACCAAGAGTGTCGTCTGGCCTCAGTCTGTGGCATAATGTTGCATAATATTTTATGCATGCAGAGAGACCTGGCAGATTGCAACATGTTGCTCTGTCCGTCCAAGCGACGACTACGACGACGACGACGACGATGATGATGATGATGATGCATAGCCCCAAGAATCGCAGAGCACTGGCGCCCCTCCCAGAAAACCGCTGCGAGTACCGAGGCGACCGGGTATCCTATCCCGAAAAAAAAACCTTTGCTCGCAGACATCCAGCTGTGTGTGCCCGCGCGCTCAAAGTGTGTCGAATATTCAAGTGAAAATTTTTTCGGCCTCTCAGTCCCAGTCGCAGCCCCAGAAAACCCGCTGCGATATAACGCAGAGTCCTCCGGAGTTTCAGAGTGCGGCGCTTCGATGACGTTGAGCTTGAGCGGGGATTTGAATTCGCTTTTGGACATGTGTGTTGGTGTCTCTGCCCATGCATGCCATGGTTAATACTGGGAGAAAATGGGGGTTAATGTATAAAATATTTCCATCTACTTAAGTGAATTTCTTCTTGGAACTTAGGATGTCCGAAAATTGAAAATTAGAATGTCCTAGAAAATTAATAATTCTAAAAATGGGGAATACATAATAAATCATTTTTTTAATATTTTTATTAAGCAAATAAAAACCAGCGTAAGTTAAATAAATAATAAAAAAATTACATTCGTCTTTCTTACTTAAAATTCCTAACCATTTCCGGTTGTATAAAAAATAGATTGGGGTAGACAATATTTTAATTTTGTTTAAATATATTTTAAAATTTTTTTTTATTTAAAAAAGTTAATATATATAATGACATAAGACTAATTTAGATAATATACGCCTCTTGAACACTAAAATTCTCAACCATGTCTGGTTCTGTACTGGTTCTGTCACTAAAACTTATTAGGATTGTGTATAGGGAGTATTATAATATATAATCTTTAACTCATAAAGGGTTTTCCATTTAAAATTCTTAAAATATTACTTTTAGAACTTCTCAAACCGTTTATCTATTAATAATTCTTCCTCTGTACCTGCATCTCTCGGCCTAGTGTAATATCGCCTCGTATCTCTGGGGCTCCATAGGTGGGTAGCTCAGAGTCTCAGTCTCTGTCTTCGTCTCCGTCTCTGGTTTTCTGCTGTGTTATTTTTCCCAACTTTTCTGCGCTTTGGGTCTCTTGGTCTGGTATTTACTCGTATTTGATTAGACGGCAAAAGGCGACGGCGGCGTCGGCAAAAATCCAAAACTTGATCGCGTTGCTGGCGGTACCTGAGATGCTGTTGTTGTGGTTGTTGCTGTTGTCTGTGGATGTTGTTGCTTTGGCTCTTTAAGTCGAACAATTACATTTTAAGCGTAGCACAACCTTGGATACCGTTATATTTTTGCAGTTGGTTGGGCGTGTGTTCAGCGAATTACCCAACAGACAATTGCAGAGTGATATGAATTACAGGTGAAGCGATATTTGCTTAGAAAAGTTCTACAAATAATACGAAATTTGTTCGATAGTAAAAGTATTGGGAATTCATAATTCGTAAACCCTTATAAAATATTATAATTTTAGTCAGAAGCTTGAAACGGTTTAAAGGTATCATTTCCGACCCCGAATTAATATTAATACAATTATTTTAAATCGTTTAAAAATAAAAATTAATTTAATTTATATAATAAAAAAGGCAAAATCAAATCTTAAAAATAGCTATAAAATTCTAAAAAAATTCTCCACAATATAAATATTTCCTTTTATTAAATTAACACAGCTTTTTTCCAATAACTTAATTCAATCTTGATTATTTACCAATTATGTTTAGAGCTCTTCTTAATTTTATCTTCAATCTCTTTGAAACAATTTGCTCATTGCCTAATTATGTTAATGAACTTTGGTTAATAATTTTTTGCTATAACTTGCTCAATATTTAATTATCAGGCATTTGGCAATTTTATTTAATAAAGTTTCAATGAATTAAACTAAAATTGGCTAAAATTAGCCACCAAAGACTACAAGTTTTAGGCAGTATAATTATAGCAAACTCAAGGACAGAGGTTTCTTAATCGAAAATAACAAGACAAAGTGTGGATATTTGGTCATAAATACTACAAGATCTATTCTCGATACCCACCATATATCACTTAAAGTTTTATTTTCAATTTACATGAAATAATAGCTTGTTAAACAAATTCGCTACCCTCATCTCGTGGCTCATTTTCCGCCAACTTGAACAGCCAAGGAGCCTGCACTTCTTCTCCCCCTTTTTTTATTTTCTTATTTTTTTATTTTTTTGCATAGTTGGAGTTTGGCCAAAAAGGGACCTCCGGGTAAACCTCTAGTCCAAAATGTTGATTTGGTTATATGGGCCGCCGTCGCTTGCACCGCTGGGCTAAACACGACTCGGCAATCTGCAAACGTCGCAAAGCCTTCGACAGTCGACAGTCGCCCGATCGGCCAGTCAGTCTGCGATTCAGTCTGCGAAATTTCGGGCGCAGATCGGCCAAAGACTCTAGACCGTAGACCGTAGACCTGGCCAAAAGCGAGTCGACCACACCCGCACACTTCATTATTTTTATGTCGCCTGTGGTGGTACGATTTAAACGACAAACGCGGCAGCCGGCGAGCAGACGTTGGCGAATGGATCGGAGGCTTTGGAGCTATGGAGCTGGAGCCCAGGCCAAAAGACACGACATTCGGAGAGAACACCCCAAACCCCTCGACTTAGCTGAAGAAAAACTCAAACGAGAAAGGAAAATGGCTTACGTTAGAAGCATTTTTGATACTCTTAAAGGTGTTAGAAAAATATTATAACTATTCTTATCAAGATACAGCTTAAAGGATCTATAAGAATATATATTGAAGAATATTTAAAATAGTATAGTAGAATCAAAAAATATACACAATCCTTTAACATATTTACATAGAGCAAGAGTCCCAAGTTTTAGACAATTATTTTTAGAAATTTATTAGTTTTCAGATATCAGGATACAAAAAAATATAGATAACGAGGTCTGATCTTAATAAAAATCTACACAATGCTTTAGGACTATTTAAAAAGAGAACATCCCAAGTTTCAGACAATTCTCTTGAGAAATTAGAAAAAAAATTAAGAAAGTTGTTAGAAAATATTACTAAAAGAAATAATCCAAATTAGATATTTCGCCAAAACTAATATAATTTTTGAAAGGATTATTTTTTTATTTAAAAATTGTTTATATTTTTTTATATTCTCCCTACAAATCTAATAAAATCCTAGAAAAACTCTCTCTAAGGGCATTTGAAAAAAGAGCCAAAAGCAAGCCGAAGAAATTAGACGCATTCGACGTTTTGGAACGAGCGACAAGTCAAAGTAGCAAAAGACCAGGCACAAGCTATGAGCTACCTCTCTCCCTCCAGCTCCTTAGCCTGTCTCTTTCTGCCACGCTATGCCCCGTCTCTTTTTGCTTCGTCTCCAGGCACGTTGCTCCTTTTCGGAGCCGGAGCACATCTCATGTTGATGTTACAATTGCTGCTTCGTTCATTGGATTTTCGGTTCTTTTTTTTGCGATCGTGCGCCAGTTCAAATGTGCCTAGTGGGTTTGGAAATTTGTAGCGCCCAAAACAGAAAAAAAAGAAATAACAGCAACAACAACAGCAGCAACGGCAACAACAATTACCCGCAATTACAACAATTTTTTTTTTTTTTTTTTTTTTTTTTTTTTTGAAAAGTTTTATTGGTTTCTTTAGTCTTGGCTGCAACAAAAAACAATTCTACTAGTATCAAATAACAATTAACATGTAGTAGAGATAAAGGAACAATAACAATACAATTTAAATCAGTTTATTTGCCGGGTTGGCAGCTCCCGGATAGTGGTCCTCTTCAGTCGACGTCTTCCTCTCGTAGTAGGCAGCGCTCTGGCCAGCGGGTTGGGATGTCCAGTCAGCCTGACTCGGTGTCGGGCAGCAATGGTATTAATGGCGTCTCCCACAGCAGGGACGCGTAGCTCTCTTC